>JARBWK010003105.1:0-13255 GCA_030556195.1 Anolis apletophallus | reverse complement strand
TAATTTCAGAATTATGTAGAGAACAAAGTGTGTGAGAAATATCTAGTGCATACCTAATCCTTATTTGAGTACCAATAGAGAATGTAATCCAGAACTTGTTTGTTGTTTAAGAGGATGTTCTCAAGGTATGTTACTGTATCTACAATTTTCTGGTTATTTGCCCTGGGCACACAGTGTTTTCCATTACAGGCATTACCCCAGCAGAGCAAAATGACAAAGATCATCTAACACAAGTCACATGGGGAGATGTTGGCTATTGTCAAACTATAGTTGATTAGGTTTTCAAAAACATTTTTGCATATCTTTAATTCTGTTTTTACACTAATAAGGCAAAAGCAGAATCAAGACTTATATATATAGTCCCAATATCTATTAGAAGTAAGGCCCATTCAGGTCAATAGGCATCCCAGGTATTTAAGATGGAATATCTTTATTCAGATATCCAAAACTGGAAATGCTCCAAATTAAAATTATTTCACATGGATAGTAGAAATAGTGACATGTTGCTTTGATGTTCATTGTATACAAACTTGGTTCTTATGTACAAAAGTATTTAAAATATTATGTATAAAATTACCTTCACACTATGTGTATAAATGAAACAGACTTGGTTCCATTTTCAAGAGACTACATGTAAATATCTGAAAAATAGTAATCAAAGTTATCCTTTGTCACACATACTGTGTATCAGTGCTAAAATGTTATATTCTCTTGCATTTCAGAAAATATTTAATTTCTCGGTAAATAGGTTGAGAAATTGTCATTCCATTTATTCAAAACATAAAATGGGAATAGATATGACTATATTCCTTGAAGCAGGAAATATCATTTTCTCCAAGTTCATGGCTTAGGAATGAATGATAGAGCGAGGCTTTGTTGTCAGCAAACCAAACTTCTATCCATATACAACATGGCACAGAAGAGAGCATAGCATGGAGCACCTGGAGAGGAAAGGAATGATGGTTCATGTGCTGACCTCCGTGTCTTGAAATATCTCCATTAATTTTACTTTGATTTTAATTGGAAGAAGCCCTGCAGCCACTGGAACAAATCAAAGAATAATAGAGATGGAAGAGAGACCACATGGGCCATCTAATGCAACCCCTGCCATGCAGACAAAGCACCATCAAAGCACTCTGACAGATGTCCAAACAACTTCTGTTTAAAAAGCCTCAGGAAGGATCTCCACCACACTCCTGGGCAGAGGTTCCTGTTGAACAGCTGTCATACTCAGGAAGTTCTTCCCTAATCTTCAAGGGAATATCTTTCTGTGTAATTTGAACCCATGGCCTGAGTTCTAGTTTCAGGGCAGCAGAAAACAAGTCAGCTTCCTCTTCCTTTTGACATCCTTTCAAATATTTAAACATGGCTATCACGTTTCATTACATCCTTCTCTTCTGCAGGCTAAACATACCCAGTTCTTTAAGATGCTCCTCATAAGGCATGATCTCCAGACCTTTCAACATTTTAGTCACCCTCCTCTGGACATCTTCCAGTTTTGCCAATATACCTCCTAAATTGTGGTGCCCAGGGTGGACACAGCAATCCAGGTGAGGCCTGACCAAAGCAAAGCAAAGTCCCCTTTAGCTAGATACTATATTCCTTTTGATGCAGCCCAAAAATCCCATTGGCTCGTTAGCTGCTGCATCCCCACTGTTGGTTCATGTTCAACTTGTTGTCCACAAAGACTCCAAGATCATCTTCCCATGTACTGTTGTCGAACCCAGGTGTCACCCATTCTGTATCTGCGTGTGTCACAATCACCGACTTAGAACTGCCCTTTAACACACACACGGAGGCGTAGCAAAGGCTAACTATGTTTATTGAATAAAAACAGATCCAAAAGCAATTCACTTAATAAAGTTCATAAAATAAAGCAATCAGCCCGGCTGCAGTTCAGTGAAGTAAGCAAAGTTCCAAAAGGTAGATTCAAAGGCAAGCGTGGTAAAAGCTTGGCAAGGCTCCTGGATTCACTCCGAACGTAGCAAGGGATCCGCACCAATGCGAATCAATACAAGGCAAGGTCTTGGTTCAAGGCGAGCCAAACTGGGCTCCAAGATACACTCCGCTTCAACGCCCTTCAGATCAGACGTGGCCGGAGAACTGAGGATCAGTTCCCACGGGGCCGTTCTTAATCCCTCGGCCGGGAACCCCGACGATCTAGGGCCCGGCGTCTCCAGTCTCTACTTTCCGAACGGTGACGGTCTAGGGACAGATGCCAGCTCCTCCTGCTCCTCTATGTCCCTGCCTGTTGTGAGAACGTCCCCGCTCAGCCAGCCTAGTATCGCTATCTTCCTGAGAAGCAGCCTCCCGGACTTTCCCAGCCGCTAGCCTCCATCTGCTGCTCGGCTAGCTCTTGGGAACCTCGGCCGCTTGGGAATTCATAACTATCTCCGCTATCTGCTTCACTGCCTCCCATCTCCACCTGGTCCGCTCCTTCCCGGGAGAATGCTCCCTTGGGATCCCAGGCTAAGCTCTACAGGTGAACTGGGCAAAGGTATGGCTGACCAATCTTGCTCTGGGCCTTCCAACTCATCCTCCGAGTCCCTTCCAGCCTGTGCGGTCCCAATGCCAACGGACCCCGGAGCATCGCCCCCAGTGGCACGAACGACCCATGGGTGCTACACTATCCCCCTCAGGGCCCCTGGGCCGCCCGCTTGGGCTTATCAGGCATTACGGTGAAACTGAGCCACCAACTCCGGCGCGTGTACATCTCGAGCCTTGACCCAAGCACGTTCTTCTGGGCCAAAACCCTTCCAGTCAATGAAGTACTCCAACTTCCTGTAACGGAGACGGGCATCCAAGATGTCCTGCACTCGACCTCTCCTCCGCCCTCCCGCATCACGGGGGAGGAGGCGGCTGCGTCACGTCAGGCCACACCTTCGCTAAAGGCGGAGCAAGGAGCGATGAAACACCGGGTGAGTTTCATGTCCGCTGGGCGAGTTGTAGTTTGAAGGAAACAGGGCCCACCTTCTCCAACACCTTGTAGGGGCCCAAAAATCTCGCATCAATTAAGTGGCTCGGGCGTTGGGTGGCAAGTTCTTGTAGACAACCAAACACGATCCCCCCACCAGGGCGTCAGTACCCTCCTGGCGCGCCGATCAGCCATCCGCTTGTAGTCAGCCTTGGCTCTGGGTCCAATTGAGTACGTAGCAAGTCTTGAAGTGCAGCGGCTCCCGCTGGCAATCCTCCGCCACTGCACCGCCCCGATGGAGTCACGGGGAGGGTAGAACCGGGGATGGTATCCATAGTTGGCAAAGAAAGTCTCCTTGATGGATTCCTGTCGCATTGTTGTAAGCAAACTCCATGCCTATGGACAACAAAGACGCCCAGTTGCTTTGCTGGTAGTTAACATAGCACCACAGATACTGCTCCAAGGTGGCATTCACCCGTTCGGTCTGGCCATCGGTCTGAGGGTGATGGGCCGTGAACATCCGCGCCTCAATCCCCAGCTGCTTCTGGACACCCTTCCAGAACTGGGAAGTGAACTGGGAACCACGGTCCGTCACCAAACTCGGGCAGGCCAATCAAACATGTTGCACAAACATATCGGCCGTCTCCTTGGCCGTAGGCACCCCCACACAGGGGATGAAGTGTCCCATCTTGGTGAGACAGTCCCACCACGACCAGGATCGTGGTGAACCCCTTGACTTGGGCAAATCAGTGATGAAATCGGCCGAAATCATCTTCCAGGGAGCGGAGGGGCCGGGAGCGGCTGGAGCAAACCGCCGGCTTGCCCCTGGGTTCTTAGCCCGCTGGCACACAGGGCAGGATCCCACAAAGTCCTCCACATCCCTGCGTACTTTGAGCCACCAAAAGTCCCAGAGGACCAGCTGCAGAGTCTTAAAGCCCAAAATGTCCCGCTGCCTTGGTGTCATGGCAAAGCTTCAGAATGTCCCCGCTCAGGGCCGGAGAAACATAAACAGAGTCACGGTGATAGAGCACCCGTCTCTTACCTGAAACGGAGCCTGCACCCCCTTAGTCAGCTGCTCTTGCACCAAGGATCGTCCCGTTGGCGGGCCTGGACCGCACACTCAACGGCCGCTTATCTACAGGGCCAGGCGGGGCCGCCGGAGCCGGCACGGGAGCCGTTCGAGCGGCTGCAAAGTTCTCCGCTTTGAGCAGAGGCTGCTCGGGGAGGCCTTCCCCCCCCGCGGACGTACTCCAGCTTCGGGACAGGGCATCAGCTTGCTTGGTCTGCTTGGGGGTCACATAGTGAATGCGGAAATTGAAGCGCTCAAAGAACAGGGACCATCTCTGTTGCCTTTGGTTCAATTTGCGCTGAGACTTCAAGTGCTCCAAATTCCGGTGGTCGGTGTGAACTTCCACCGGGAATTTGGCCTTCTCCAGGAGGTGTCTCCAGACTTCAAACGCCACCTTGATGGCCAAAAGTTCCTTCTCCCAAATGGTATAGTTCTTCTCTCCTCGCCGCCGTGAGCTGCCGGGAATAGTAGGCGCAGGGCAACAAGTCCGTCCCCTGTGGCTGTAGCAGGATCGCTCCCACTGCTACATCAAAGCATCAGCCTGCACGATGAAGGGAGTGCGGGGTTGGGGTGCTGCAAAAGGCTGAGTGGTGAACAGCTGCTTCAGCCTCCGAACCCCGCATCCGCCTCCGGCGTCCCACCGGAACGGCACCTTACCCCGCAGGCACTGGGTGATCGGATCAGCCCACTTGGCAAAGTCAGGAATGAACTTTCTGTAGTAGTTGGCAAAGCCCAGGAAGCGTTGAATGTCCTTTTTTGCTGGCCGGAGCCGCCCAGTCAACCACAGCCTGGATCTTGGTATCATCCATGGCAATGCCCGTGGAGGAAATACGGTAGCCCAGAAAGTCCACCTCACGCAGATCAAAGGCACACTTCTCCAGCTTAGCATAGAGCCCGTGGGCCCGCAGTCTCTGGAGTACTTCCTGGACATGGCGGTCATGGGTGGCCTGATCCGGAGAAAAAATCAGCAGATCATCAAGATAGACAGCCAGGTAGCGATCCAGCAGGTCTCGGAAAATGTCATTCATGAAGTGTTGGAAACAGGCGGGGGCATTGCACAAACCGAATCCCATCACCAGGTATTCGAAACTGCCCCACTTGGTCTGGAACGCAGTCTTCCACTCATCTCCCTGACGAATCCGGACAAGATTATAAGCACCCCGGAGGTCCAGTTTCGTGAATACCTTGGCGCCCCGCATCCATTCCAGCAACTCGGGGATCAGGGGCAAGGGGGTGATTTGCGAATCGTGATCTTGTTGAGCTCCCGATAGTCATTACACAACCGCAGTTCCCTGATTTCTTCTTGACAAACAGGATGGGGGCCCCCGCCGGGGACTGGGCGAGGCGGATGAACCCCTTCCGCAGGTTTTCGTCCAGGAAATCGCGAAGGGCCTGCTGCTCCGGGTCCGAGAGGGGGTAAAAGCCTCCCCTCGGGATCGGGCTCCGCGTTCCAAAGCAATGGCACCGTCATAAGGCCGCTGCGGAGGCAGCCCTTCCGCCTCCCTCTCGCTGAAAACGTCCCAAAACCCAGCGTACTTCCTGGGCAGCGTCGCCACCGTAGCAACCTCCTGCGCCGCACATGCCCCCCATCATGCTCTGGCTCTGGCAATGGTCAGAAGCAAAAACAAGCTGTCTCTTGGCCCAGGAGATCTGGGGATCATGGAGCGTCAGCCACACAATCCCCAATACAATAGGAAAGTCCGACAGCTTGGTCAGGAGAAAGGAAATCTCTTCCTTGTGAGAACTAGTCCACATCCTGGTGGGAGCGGTATACTGGGTCACAGCCCCAGCTTTCAAAGCCTCCCATCAATAGTCTGAACGCCCTTGGGCTCTTGAAGATCCAGAAATTGTAATCCAGCAGACTGGGCATAGTCTGCGTCAATGAAATTGTTGGTAGCCCCCGAGTCAATCATGGCATGGACCATCAGCGGCCCCTTCTCGGGAGACCAAAGGGTGACCATAACGAGGAACAGTTGCCCAGTCTTGGGTTCCGGAGGAAGATGAGCGACGGCGGCCGAGTGAGCGAACCCTCTTACACTCGGCCGGACCCTTCCCCCGCCGCCTGAAGGGCTTCCTCAGGCTCCGGGGCTGGCCACAGCTGAGAGGCGCGAGGGGTCTTCCACCCACGCGGTTTCTGGGGGCAATCACGAGAAAAATGACCCGAGCCCCCACAGTACCAACAAAGGTTAAGTCTTTGGCGCCTGGCCTTTTCGGGCGGCGTCCACTTTAGGCCGCACCGTGCCCAGCTGCACCGGTTCAGAGTCATCCACAAAAGGAGTGGGAGCAGGAATCTGGCGGGCACAAACTGGCCGGTCCCGGCCTCCCGCTTGCTCGGCGGTTTCTCCGTTGGGCCGCCCCCCCACCTCCTCTTGTGTTGCGTGGCCGCCTCCGCCCGCAGACTCAGGGCGATGGCCTCCTCCAGGTCGGCCGGCCGGGGCAGCTGCAACGTCTGTTGTTGAAGCTCGGGCGAGAGTCCCGCTAGATACGTATAGCGCAAGGCCGCCACTTGCCACTTGGTCTGGCTGGCCAACACTCGGAAACGGGAAATGTACTGGGCCAGGGACATGTCCTTCATGTTCAGCCGCGCCAAATCCCGTTCCGCCAGGTCCTCATTGACGGGAGGTCCCCAGGTCGCCCGGATCGCCAACAGGAAAGCGTCCAAAGTAGCCACATGAGGAGACGCTGCATTGATGAGGGAAGTTGCCCAAGTCGCTGCCATTCCCTCCATGCAGTTGAACACGAACCCCACCTGGGCTCGGGGGGTGGCAAACTCGTTGGGCCGCAGCTCCAGGTACATCCTAACCTGGGCAATAAAAACTTCCACCGCCGCCGGATGTCCATTGAAACGTGTCGGGGCATTCACCGACGGGTGCCGCCCCGCTCGGGTTCGCAACTCCGCCACCTCCTGCTGCAACGCCACCACCTGCTGATCCGTCAAGTTTGCCATGGCGACAGTGGGGACGATGGGAGCCTGGGTGCGCTGCCGGCGGTTCCTGGTACGTCCCGTGGTGCGAAAAGGGGTTCGGGGAGTTCTCCGGCCAACTGTCACAATTACCTACTTAGAACTGCCCCTTTAACACACACACGGAGACGTAGCAAAGGCTAACTATGTTTATTGAATAAAAACAGATCCAAAAAGCAATTCACTTAATAAAGTTCATAAAATAAAGCAATCAGCCCGAAGCTGCAGTTCAGTGAAGTAAGCAAAGTTCCAAAAGGTAGATTCAAAGGCAAGCGTGGTAAAAAGCTTGGCAAGGCTCCCGGGCGTGGCCGGAGAACTGACGATCAGTTCCCACGGGCCGTTCTTAATCCCTCGGCCTGGAACCCCGACGATCTAGGGCCCGCGTCTCAGTCTCTACTTTCCGAACGGTGACGGTCTAGGGACAGATGCCAGCTCCTCCTGCCCTCCTCTATGTCCCTGCGCCTGTTGTGAGAACGGCCCCGCTCAGCCAGCCTAGTATCGCTATCTTCCTGAGAAGCAGCCTCCCCGGACTTTCCCAGCCGCTAGCCTCCATCTGCTGCTCGGCCAACTCCTGGGACCCTCGGCCCGTTGGGAATTCATAACTATCTCCGCTATCTGCTTCACTGCCTCCCTTCTCCACCTGGTCCGCTCCTTCCCGGAGAATGCTCCCACCCGGGATCCCAGGCTAAGCTCTCTACAGGTGAACTGGGCAAAGGTATGGCTGACCAATCTTGCTCTGGGCCTTCCAACTCATCCTCCGAGTCCCTTCCAGCCTGTGCGGGTCCCAATGCCAACGGGACCCCGGAGCATCGCCCCCAGTGGCACGAACGGACCCATGGGTGCTACAGCGTGTTTCATGTTTTCTATGTAAGTGAAGCATCTTACACTTCTTGAAATTCATTTTGTTAGTTTGGACTCAACTCTCTAATCTGTTGAGGTCCTTCTGAATTCTTATCCTGTCTTCTGGAGTATTAGCTATTCCTCCCAATTTGGTGTCATCCACAAACTTGATAAGCATGCCCTCTCAACCTTCATCTAAGTCATTAATAAAGATGATGAACATTACAGGGCCTAGGACAGAGCCCTGCAGCACTTCAGTAGTCACTTAATTCCAGGATAAAGAGGAACCATTGGTGAGCACCCTTTTGGTTTGACCTCTCAATCAATTACAAATTCAACTAACAATAGTATTATCTAGGTCCTGAAATTACTAAATTTCCCATGAAATAAATAAGTATATGTGTGTGTGCATGTACTTACTTTTTAGCAATTCATACACAAGTTGATTCTGCATGCTTTTATATTTTAATATCATAGTGACAACAGTACTTTCAAATAATAATATTATTAGCATAACAATCAAGCCATCATCTAGTATCAGATGTACCTGTCAACTGTCATACATCACATGAAAAATTTTGTTTACTTGACATATACCACTCCTGCTAATAGCAAATTCAGGAGGTAAGTGCTAGTGGTTATGTGGTCAAAACTAAGGCACAGAGAAACAAGAGTGATACTTAGGAGAGCCCTTGAGGCTAGTAATTATGCATAGAACATATTTGAAGAGTGGAGGGCTAAGGGAATAAGTCTCCAAACAATTCAGTGAAGACTATGCAAGCTCAATAGCATGGATTAATAAATGACAACTGGAAAAACAGAAAGTTGGGTGAAGGGAATGGATAATCCTGAAGCAAGTAATATTTATACAATAGTCATGCTAAAAAGTGTATGCTAATAGTTTTAATATTATCATATCTAAATATACCAGGAGGTGGAGAACATGGATTCCTGTAGATCACATTGGATTGTACCTCTCACAAGCCCTAGGTAGAAAAGCTTGTGGTGGAAGATGATAGGATTTAACACAAGCATCTGCTTGTCTGATTTTGATGGATTTGTTTCAATCTCTTTTTAGCTCGAGGATGTGGACAAGATTATTGGAGGCGCGAGCAACCACATGCATTTTAGACCCCTGCCCATCCTTGCTTGTAAAGGAAGCCAGAGGGGTTTGGCAGAGTGGGTTAAGGTGGTGGTTAATGCCTCCCTTTGGGAAGGAAACATTCCAGCCATCTTAAAACAAGCTGTTATAAAACCTGTTTTAAAAAAACCATCACTGGACCCCACTCAATTAGGTAACTATCGCCCAGTTTCCAATCTCCCCTATTTGGGCAAAGTCCTGGAATGTGTGGTGGCCTCGCAACTCCAGGAATTCTTGGTAGACACTGATTATCTGGATCCGGCGCAGTCTGGCTTTAGGTCAGGACATGGTATTATATTTATTTATTTATTTATTATTGCGATTTCTGCGCCGCCGACTCCCGAGGGCTCGCGGCGGCTCACAAGCAAGCAATTGAGATAGCCTTGGTCGCCTTAGTGGATGATCTACACCGGGAGCTCGGCAGAGGGAGTTTGTCCCTGTTGGTTCTTCTTGACCTCTCATTGGCCTTCGATATTGTTGACCACGGTATCCTTCTGAGATGCCTCGCAGGAATGGGCCTTGGTGGTACTGCTTTGCAGTGGCTCCAGTCCTTCCTTGAGGGTCATTCCCAGAAGGTTTTTGCTACGGGACTCCTGCTCAGCCCCATGGCCATTGTACTGTGGGGTCCCGCAGGGCTCAGTACTTTCCTCTATGTTATTTAACATATACATGAAGCTGTTGGGGGTGATCATCTGGAGTTTCAGGGTGCGGTGTCCTCTGTATGCAGATGATGTCCACTCTGTCGCTCCTTCCCACCTGCTAGTAAGGAGGCTGTTCATGTCCTGAACTGGTGCTTGGCTGCTGTAATGGACTGGATGAAGGTGAACACATTGGAACTAAATCCAGACAAGACAGAGGTACTCCTGGTCAGTCATAAGGCTGAACAGAGCATAGGGTTACAGCCTGTGCTTGATGGGGTTACATTCTCCCTGAAGGCGCAGGTTCGCAGTCTGGGAGTGATCCTGGACTCATCACTGAGCCTGGAACCCCAGGTCTCAGCGGTGGCCGGGAGACCTTTTGCACAGTTATGTCGCACTCCAGGAGATGTGGGCCCTCTAAATGCACTCACACAACACCCGCACTTGAAATATAGTCATTTATTTAAAGCAGGCAATATCCAATAAAATGCAGTAAAGAATAAAAGGGTAAAAGAAACAAAGCAAACAATAATCCACACAGGAATGTTCCAGAAGCCAAAAGCAAAACAGATGATATAAAATATCCAATAAAATCCAAGTTAATCAATGTCCCAAAAACCAAGCTAGAATTTCCAAAAGTAAAGCAGAATCTTCAGTCCATCAACATGAATACAAAGCTAAGCCAATCTGCCAGGACCATCCATTAACGAAGTTGCCAGAAGTCTGATTTTCCCCAAGCATGCTGAACTATATATCTAAAACTAGAGTTCTTTCATTTTCTCCTAATTGGCTTTCTCAGGCCACAGCGAGGAGCAAGGCCTTGAATCTGCCAATTAACATTCCTTCTATGCGAGGCTTCAACCCACAGGTGTCTTATCTCTCAACTGCTCTGACTAGGTCCCAAGAGAAACTGAACACTGCCTTTGCAAATGTCCATCCCCTTGCACTCCAGATCCCTCAATCCCTGAAGCCAAAGGCCCAACAAGTTAATACCTTGGGAAGTCTGACTTGGCCACGGTGGTCCACGCTCTGGTTACATCCCGAATAGACTACTGCAACGCTCTCTACGTGGGGTTGCCTTTGAAGACTGCCCGGAAGCTGCAATTCGTTCAACGCTCAGCAGCCAAGTTACTAGCGGGAGCGGGGTACAGGCAGTGCACAACGCCCTTGTTACACCAGCTCCGCTGGCTGCCGATTAGCTTCTGAGCATAATTCAAAGTGCTGGTTTTAACCTATAAATCCCTATGCGGTTCCGGCCCAGTTTACCTGTCTGAACGTGTTCTCCCCTACGAACCATCAAGGATGCTAAGATCTTCCGGAGGGGCCCTGCTCTTGGTCCCATCACCTTTGCAAGCGTGTCTGGTGGGGACAAGAGACAGGGCCTTCTCTGTGGTGACCCCTCAGCTATGGAACTCTCTCCCGAGTGAGATCAGATCTGCCCCCTCCCTCCTAGCAGAAGTACAGACAGAAGAAAGTGATGCACAAGCATAGTATTTAGTATAACGGAGTAGCTTGCCAAAAATCATGCTAAATGCCATTACGAGAATAATGCACTTTGATTGGTAGGTCAGGCACAGGCTGTGATTTGTGAAAGTACATCATGTGCCTTTCCTGATAACACCGGCCTTGATTGGTCTAGCTAGTTCCAACGTGCGTTTGTTTACATTATAGCTGATTGGTAGAAACTGCGCATGAGTAGATGAGGCCGTTCCTCCCTATTGGCACTGGGGGACGTTTTAGAAATGTTGCAAATTCAGGTACAGAACGCTCATGCAGCAGATAACACACTGTGGGAATGAAGGATTAATAACTGCGTAGTGCTGTTTAACAAATGGGAACGCAAGTAGAATGAACTGCCAAATAATGTGATATGTAATTGGATAATAGAAATGTGTTGATGATGTGTTGAATGATGTGGTAATCATGTGAACCAATGAAGAGTGATGAAGACGGGACCTGCCGCCATAGTGTGTATATAAGGGTTAGTAAGAGAGTTTTGGGGGCTCTTGCCCTGAGACAGCTCGTTCTGTTGGCAGGTCCCGTCAGCTGACGTTGTGCAATAAACTTTGGCTTCATTTCTTTATGCAATACGGTTGATGCGTCTTCTCTCGTTCCTGTGCCCGCACGTCCCCGCAACCTGGGAGTAAAAAGGTAAAACCTAGGGAGTTTTGGGACTCCAAATTTGCTGCTACAATCAAGGATGCTAAGATCTTCCGGAGGGGCCCTACTTGGTCCCACCACCTTTGCAAGCATGTCTGGTGGGGACAAGAGACAGGGCCTTCTCTGTGGTGACCCCTCGGCTATGGAACTCTCTCCCGAGTGAGATCAGATCTGCCCCCTCCCTCCTGTCCTTTAGGAGGCTAGTAAAATCCTGGCTTTGGAAGGAAGCATTCCTAGAATGAGGACCAAGATTGAGTTAATGAGTACATACATTGGATTGGAGTTGAAGTTGATTTTATCTGGTAATTAATGTATTTTAATGTTTTTATCTATGTATTTTATTTATGTATTTTAACGTATATGATATGCATTGAATTTTGCTGTAAGACCGGGTCTGAGTTCCTCTTTGAGGTGAAAAGAGTGGGATATAAAAGTTTCAAATAAATAAATAAATAAATAAATAGGTGTTACAGTTCAGGAACATTTAAGACACATCCTCCAGATTCTGATAGAAGATTGTGAAGTCACACAAATAACAGAATCTTGAAAATTCCAAATGCATGAAGAATTCTCTTAGTTGCATGTGAGAACCCTTGACTGAATATTGTATTCTCCTCTCCAGCAGTCTTTCCCTATTTGTACAACTCATAACATTGACTAATGTTCTAACAGACAGACAGGTCACAGGTTATAAAGTCATAACTGGTATAGAATATCTATAGAAATTTCATCCAGTTACTGGGCATGAAAATAATATTTATTTATTTATTTACATCATTTCTACCCCTCTTCTCAACCCCGAGGGGACTCAGAGCAGCCTAACAAAAGGCAACAATTCGATACCAGTACACAATATAAATACAATATAAAACCATAAACATTCAGAATTAAAATACAATTAACATTGACACATAATACACATACACTTAAGTTATAAACAGAGTTCTATTTTTAATAATAGCTGTTTTATCTCTTTAAAACAAGATGGTGAAATCTGGAATTCTCTGTATTCTAATAGATTATTCTATTTTCTTCTTACACTCACATTGCCTATCCTCTGAAAAACTACATAGCAATTTTATCAAAGCTATATTTATCCCTGTCTTCCTATTCATATGGTTAACTGAAGATGCAAAGAAGGGCAAACTATTCAATCATTACTTCCCACTCACTCTTATTTTTCTAATCTCGGTTAGCCTCCAGATCTGAAAACACAGCTCTTTCAGGGCATAAAGCTATTCCCTATTTTCAGATCAAAAGCAAAAGAAAGGTACAAAAACGGGTAAAGGGAGATGCAATCTTGAAACTTTTCCTTTTACCCACCTATTTTGTGTGTTTTGGCAAACTGTGTGATTTGGTAAACAGCTTGTGGAGGAAAGGAGGAAGCTAGCAGTTATGATATTTAATCCTGCTACCTCTTGGAATTTTTAAATGGCTGTCACTGTCAGGTAAAGAGATCTAAGAAACAAGACCAGACCACCCATTAGCTACTTAAAACAGCAGGTGGCCAGGAGTAGTGATGGCAGTTTCC
>JARBWK010003104.1:0-13256 GCA_030556195.1 Anolis apletophallus | reverse complement strand
GCAGCAGCAGTGAAAAAAAGCAAATTCTATGCTAGGCATGATCAGAAAAGGGAATCGAAAATAGGTCAGCAAATGTTGTATTACCTCTCTACAAATCGATGGTAAGGCCACATTTGGAGTACTGTGTACAATTCTGGTCTCCGCACCTTAAGAAGGATATAACGGAACTGGAAAAGGTACAGAAAAGGGCAACAAGACTGATCCAAGGGATGGAGCGGCTCCCTTATGAAACCAGGTTGCAACGCCTTGGTCTTTTCAGCCTTGAAAGACGGCGTTTAAGAGGTGACTTGATCGAAGTGTATAAAATCATGCATGGGATAGAAAAGGTGAATAAAGAAAATTATTTTCCTTGTCACAAAACACTAGGACTAGAGGGCACTCCTGAAGCTCCAAGGTAGAAAAATAGGACTAATAAAGGGAAATATTTCTTCACCCAGAGGGTCATTGGGTTATGGAACTCACTTCCAGAAGAGGTTGTGACAGCTGTCAGCCTGAAAAACTTCAAGGCAGGATTAGACAGATTCATGGATACCAAGTGTATCGGTAGTTACTGAAAAGGACATTCAAGTGCCACCTCGGAGTTGGTTGAGGTAGGCAGGATTTCCCTGGGTACTGTATGTGGGGGTCGGGAGCAGGTCAGGGTTTTGCCCTCCCTTCTGCTCGAGATCCCCGTGTACAACTGGTGGGCCACTGTGTGATACAGAATGCTGGACTAGATGGGCTGAGGTCCGATTCAGCATGGCTCTTCTTATGTTCTTATGTTCTAACCCTTCTTTTTGAGTTGAAAAAACCCCCTTTGGTTTATACCAGAGTCAAAGTTAATTGTTATTTTATTGGGCGATTAATATTATTTTTATTAGTCATTGTTTTACTCTATTAGTGTTATTATTACATTTTACTCTATTATTATTACATTTATTATTGTTCTGTATTATTATTATTACATTTATTATTGTACTGTATTATTATTACATTTATTATTGTAGTTTATTATTGTTATTACAATTTTTATTTTACACTATCATTACATTTATTATTTTACTCTATTCATTATTATTATTATTTCATTTATATCTTACTTTATTATTATTATTTCATTTATCATTTTACTTTATAATTATTCCATTTATTATTTTTCTCTATTATTATTCCATTTATTATTTTACATTATTATTGTTGTTATTATTATTCCATTTATTATTGTACTCTATCAGTATTATTACATTTATTATTTTATTTCCATTACTTTATTATTATTATTATTCCATTTATTAGTTTTTTACTCTTTATTAATTTTGGAAAGATACTTAAGTACATTTACACTGAAGTAGATTAGAATGATGATCTAAGATGGCGGCGCTGAGTGGGCGCAATGTTGCTGAGCTCCGCCAGAGACTTATTAACTTGCGCCGAAAGGTGGGCGACCCGCGGAGGTCGACCCCCAACGGAGACTTCTCACCCGGCACCACAATGGAGCACCGGCCAGGATGCGACCTGTACGGTGAGGTCGCAGCAGAACTGGGTAAGAGGCCGATGGAGCAGCCGCGGAGCTGGGCCCCTCTGGGGCCGATGGGGAGGGCGTGGGCCGCGAAGTCCAATATGGCGCCGTGCCCGAGCTGCTCGGCATCCCTGGCCCCGCCCCTGCCTTCCCCGAAGACTCCAGCCACCCCCCTATGGACTGTGCACCTCATCAGCTGATGGTCACACCCCCCATGGCTTGCCACTCTTTACCTCTGAAGACATTGGCTACACCCCTTATGGCTGGTGATTCCCAACAGCCTGAGCAATGGAGGCTGCCTGGGTCCCCACTGGAGACACTTAATATCTCAGAGGTGCTAGCCAAGGGAGCGGCCTCGGCGCCGAGTGTGTCGGCTCCCCCTGCCGGGCCTCGCTGGCACGCCACCCGCCCCTGCCAACGCCCTGGCGGCACCCAGGCTCCAGCCCCCATTACCTCCTCCTGGTGGCGTAAAAAAGAAAAACAGGCCAGGCTAGGCTAAACGCAGACGGGGACGGAGGCCCAATTCGACAAAAAATCAAAACCCCCACCCACCATCCCCTCCAGCTGTGGAGATTCGACGTTAACTTGTATTTCGCTGCCACCATTAATTTATTTAGGCTTGACCATTGACTTGTAAAGGGTGGTGAGGAGACTGGTAATCTAAATAAAGTCACGGGGAGAGAGTTTTGAATCAAAACTTAAATAGTTTATTTCACACAACTGGGCACAAAACTTGGTTTGATACTTAATATAACTCTTCCGAAGAGGCACGACTTAAAAAGGTTACAAAGTTTCTATTTGTAACTAATACACAGTTGCAATGTTTAACTATTGCTATTACTTAGACCAGCGTCTAGCAATCTCAAACATACAGGCACTTTTGCCTTCTAAAGGCACCTTGCCTCTATCTAGCCCTCAGGCTTTATACAAACAGACTGGCTCGCAAGCTCAGCCCTCCAGAACTGTCTCCCTACAGCTCTCGAAACAGATTCCCCAGCCGAAGCTACACTCTCGCTTCGCTGACAGGAAAACTCTAACTGCTCTCTCTGCAGTTTCAATAACGTGATTCCTACTCCTCTCCTCAGAGCAGAATCCAACTAAACCTTCTGGCTTGACAGCCAGGCACCCACTGACCCTCTCTAAGAATTCCGAGCTAGCCTTCTGGTTGGCTCCGCCCACCATCACCATGGCAACACATTCCCCCAGGAGGGAACTGCCTCCATTATCACAGCCAACCCTTTGTGGTCTGTCCATAACGTGACCATTTAATATAACACAAATAACCACCTCATCACACCAGCTAACACCCAACCTGGAGTGCTGATCTACCCCAGTGGGACGGACTCGTCAGCCACTGGCTCTGAGGCTTTTCACCCAGGGGGATCCCTGGCCAGGTCCACCTCTGATACAGAAGGCTCTGAAGTCAACCTGGACCTACAACTACCTGCCCCCTCTCCGCCAGCACCGACCACCTTGGGTGCCGGAACGGCGGGGGAAAAACTTCGGACCGCAGACCTTTTGGGGGGTGGGTTTTGGGTCGAAAGGAAACCCCTCTGGATCAGCCGCGCATGACAGGGCCAGGATCCAACCCGAGGGGGTGGGGAAAAACTCCAATGCACCATCAATTACGAACAACAGCCAGATGGCAGCGAAACCTGGTGAGTGGAGCCCATTTTCTTCCACCCTGGCTCCTCAACCCCACATCCCCGAGAATGTGGAGGTCGCTAACCTGGCTGTGAACCCGCCTAGCGGCAATAGGAGAGCTTTGGCAACTTCCCCTTTTCACGGGGTGTGCCGGAAACTGAATCCCTCGATGGCCTCCAGAGAATGAATTTAAGCCCCTCAGGTATCCCAGTGATCTCAGGGCAGAGAAAGTACGGTAGGCACAGGCCGAATGCGATGATGACTGCGAGATCCAACCCTAGTCATAACGCGACTAGGCATGGATCTGACCTGCGGCCTATCCCCAGGCACGCTGATGATAGACCTCCAGCTACCCCCCCTTCCATTTTGGTGCTGGCTAACGCTAGATCCATTCGGAATAAGACCGCCACAGTCAAAGAGTCCTGTGAGGAGGCGAAAGCTGACCTCTTTTGTATCACCGAAACATGGCTCCAGGACAGTGATAGCATCTGCCTCCAGGAGGTTGTTCCTCCTGGCTACGTTGCCACGCACCAAAACAGGAATGGGGGATGGGGGGTGGCAATACTCTCCCGTGATGGTTTACACCTCAGGGCGATCCCTGTACTGATCACCTCGGGGCTTGAAAGTGTCGGTCTAGTGTGGGACTCCCAGGAGAGCCTGGCCGTCCTGCTGGTGTACCGTGCACCTAGCGCACCGGCAGAAAGCCTGGCGCGGCTGCTGGAGACTGTGTCGGAGTGGGCATTGAGGTTTCCTAGGCTGATTGTCCTGGGGGACTTCAATGTCACGCCAACACAGCCTCCGTTCCATCAGCAGCTGCAGACCTAATCTCAACCATGGCGACATTGGGCCTCTCTCTGTAACTCAGGGCCCACACACTGCCGGTCACACCCTCGACTTGGTCTTCGGTGCGGGGTGCAAGTGGACCTAGCCTCCGTAATAGAGGTTCCATGGTCGGACCACTGTGCCTTGATGATCCAGGTGGAGCAATCGCCCGCCCCCATGCAAGGGCGCCAAACGGATTTTGGTTCGCCCGAAGAGACTTATGGAACCCGAAAGGTTCCTGAATGCTCTGAGGGACCTGGAGTCTATCAGCGTCTCAGTCAAAGAGCAAGTTCAATCCTGGAACTCCACACTATCCAAAGCTCTCGACGAGATTGCCCCTAGGCGTCCTCTCCGACCCCGCAAGCACCGATCCCCCTGGTATACCGAAGATCTCAGGTCGATGAAGCGGGAAAGGAGATGGCTAGAGAGCGTGTGGAGGGAACTCCATGACGGAGCCTCATTATCAGCTTATAAGCTATTTAAAGAAGCTTATGAGCGTACTGTCAAGGTGGCAAAACATTCCTATTATGCCGCCATGATAGCGCCTGCCAACTCACGCCCGGCACAACTGTTCAAAGTAATTCGGTCTTTGACGACGGTCCCTACCGTCCCAAAAATGATGACCAGGCCCTTACCGCCAATGCTTTCCAGAGTTTTTTCGCAGACAAGATATTGAGCCTTCGCCGGGACCTCCCCGCCACGGTTGATACAGTAAGAGAGCTTGAGACCCCGTGGCCCTCCGCTGGGCCCACCCTCGACCGGTTTCAGCCACTGGACGCAGATGCTGTTGATAAGATTGTGGCTGCAACCAGGCCTACCACTTGCTCCCTCGACCCATGCCCCTCCTGGCTTGTTAGATCTTGCCTGGAGGGGTTACGTGGGCCTCTGTTGAACATCATAAATACCTCCCTTGAGCAAGGAGTGTTTCCAGAGTGCTTAAAAGAGGCGATTGTAGCTCCATTGCTGAAAAACTGTCATTAGACCCTGCGGTTCCCTCCAACTACAGTGTCGAATATTTCGTACCTGGGAAAGGTGGTTGAGAGGGCAGCAATGGAGCAGTTGCAGTCCTTCTTGGATGATGCAACATGGCTAGACCCCTTCCAGTCCGGCTTCAGTTTGGGGCATGGGACGGAGAGAGTCCTGGTCTCCATCACAGACCAACTCCGCTGCCAGCTTGACCAAGGCGGGGCTGCGCTGCTCGTGTTATTGGACCTCACTGCAGCGTTTGACACGGTCGACCACAATCTTTTGATCCACCACCTGGCCATGGCTGGAGTGAGGGGAACAGCCCTCAAATGGCTGGCCTCCTTCCTCCTCCATCGGTCTCAGCGAGTGAGGAGGGGCGAGGTGGTCTCTGAGGGCTCCCCATTAGTTTGTGGATTCCCTCAGGGGGCCATTCTCTCCCCTCTGTTATTTAACATCTACATGCAGCCGCTTGCACAGCTGGTGCGAAGTTTTGGGCTTGAGTGTTATCAGTACGCTGATGACACTCAGCTCATTCTGAGAATGGAGGGCGGGCCTGGATCCGTCCCCGATAATTTCCAACGTTGCCTTGAAGCCGTTACTGGATGGCTGCGAGCCAGTAGGTTGAGGGTGAATCCAGCAAAGACGGAGATCTTGTGGCTGGGTCGTCCGGGTGGTGGGGATGTCCAGCTTCCAACCCTGGACGGTGTGGCATTATGCCCATCGCCTTCTGTAAAGAGCCTGGGAGTTCACTTGGACTCCCAACTGACCATGGAGACCCAGGTCTCCATGGTCAGCAAATCTGCTTTTTTCCACCTCGGACAGGCAAGGCGGCTGGCCCTCTTTTTATCCCAGAACGACCTGGCCACGGTGATCCAAGCCACGGTCATCTCGAGACTGGACTACTGTAATGCACTCTACGTCGGCCTTCCTCTGTCGGTGACCCGGAAGCTCAGGCTGGTGCAGAACACTGCCGCCCGGCTCCTGTCTGGCACACCAGCAGGTTGCCACATAACACCTACCTTGCAGGATCTGCACTGGCTTCCTATCGAGCACCGGATCACCTTCAAAGTGTTGGTACTCACCTTTAAGGCCTTGCATGGCCTGGGGCCAGCGTATCTTTCCCTATATTGCCCGACGAGATCGCTCCGGTCCGAAAACTTACCTGTTAGCCATTCCATCGGCGAAGTCAGCCAAATTGACAGCAACATGTAGGAGGGCGTTCTCCGTGATTGCGCCCACGTTGTGGAACACCCTTCCAGCTGAGACGCGCGCCATCCGAGATCTCCTGCCTTTCAGGAGGGCGTGCAAGACCTACCTTTTCCAGCAGGCCTTCGGCCTATAGGTCCACAATGCACTGCCCTCCGATTTTGTACCATGTTGTAATGCTTTTATACCTTTTATACCATCTTATCTTGGCACGTTAGGTTTTAACCTATTTGTGTTACGTTGCGCTCATTTAATGTGTTTTAACCTGTTTTAATGTATTGTTTTTACTTGCTTATGTGAGCCGCCCGAGGCTTTTGGGTGTGGCGGCGCAGAAATCCAATAAATCAAATCAAATCAAGAGTTCTTATCTTAAATTACATTTGATGTAAATATTCAAAAACATTTAACTACTGTTGCCTCAATTAATTTAAATGTTATTGGTATCTATTTTTATTTTGAAATTTACCAATAGCGGCTGCATTTCTCACCCTCTGCTTATACTTGAGTCAATATGTTTTCCTATGGTTTTTTGTGGTAAATTTAGGTGCCTTGGTTTATATTCGGGACAGCTTATACTTGAGTATATACAGTAGTTGCGATGCATTTCGGTAGTATTGTATTTGTTATTGTTCTGTGCCTACATGTCATTTCTAACTTATTTCTTGACTTACGGCAGACCTATCATGGGGTCTTCTGAGGTTCAGAGTATGGGACTTGCCCAAGGTCACATACTCCAGAGTTAAACCAAACCACTACTGTGATGAGGTGGTTATTTGTGTTATATTAAGTGGTCACGTTATGGACAGACCACAAAGGGTTGGCTGTGATAATGGAGGCAGTTCCCTCCTGGGGGAATGTGTTGCCATGGTGATGGTGGGCGGAGCCAACCAGAAGGCTAGCTCGAATTCTTAGAGAGAGTCAGTGGGTGCCTGGCTGTCAAGCCAGAAGGTTCGGTTAGATTCTGCTCTGAGGAGAGGAGTAGGAATCACGTTATTGAAACTGCAGAGAGAGCAGTTAGAGTTTTCCTGTCAGCGAAGCGAGAGTGTAGCTTCGGCTGGGGAATCTGTTTTGTGTAAAGCCTGAGGGCTAGATAGAGGCAAGGTGCCTTTAGAAGACAAAAGTGCCTGTATGTTTGAGATTGTTAGACGCTGATCTAACTAAGTAATAGCACTAGTTAAACTTTGTAACCTTTTTAAGTCGTGCCTCTTCGGAAGAGTTATATAAAGTATCAAACCAAGTTTTGTGCCCAGTTGTGTGAAATAAACTATTTAAGTTTTGATTCAAAACTCTCTCCCGTGACTTCATTTGGATTGCCAGTCTCCTCACCACTCTTTACAAGTCAATGGTCAAGCCTAAATAAATTAATGGTGGCAGCGAAATACAAGTTAACGTCGAATCATCCACAAATGGTGGCAGCGGTGGGATCTTTAAGAGAGGGTCCACCCTGTCCAGCCGGTTGATTTGAACGTAGCTTCACCGCATAATGGTGGCACAGCGGCGGGATGCGTATAAGAAATCTGATCTAGTGCCTAAGACTGTGACAAGATTGGGATGCGTGTAAGAAATCTGATCTAGTGCCTAAGATTGTGACAAGATTTAGATCCGTGTAACATCTGAATTCAGTACTTGAGACTGTGTAAAGAGTAAGAAAAAGTGTTGTGAGGTAAAGTTAAATCTCACAATGTAGCTACTAGAAAGCAGAAGAGAAGCCAGGAGGCTTGAGGAACGAAGAGAAGCCAGGAGGCTTGAGGCGAAAAGATAAAAAAGAGAGAGTTGAGGCAAACCTGAAGTAAAAGGCTGAGACCTAAAGTAAAGGTTGTGGAAGCCTGAAGTAAAGGGCTAAGTTGGAGTCCTGAGGTAAACCTGCAAGAGAGGGCTGAGTAAAAGTCCTGAGGTAAACCTGAAAGAGAAGGCTGAAGTAAAGGCCTGAAAGAAAAGTGTGAGGTAAATGGAACTCACAAAGATGGCAGAATCTCAGAAGTCAGTCTCTGAGGAGATTCAAAATTTGAAATGCCAGTTAGAGTTAAAAAGAAGAGAAAAGCAGCAAATGGATGCTGAGATAGAGAAGAGTGAAATAATTCATCAGAGGATGATAAGAGCTATTAGAGCGGAAGGAGAAGAGGTTACAAGAATTTTCAAAAAGGGAATGCAAGAAATTAAAGATGATATAGAGAGAGGGAAATTCATCGGTGAAAGGAGGATAATAGAACTCCGACAGTTGATTGAGAGGGATGATGAGCAATGGAAAGAAAGATGGGCACAGGCTGAGATGGTGAAAAGCCAAATCAGCAAGAAGTCGGTGCACAGCCGGACAATTGCTGAGGAGATCTCAAAATTACAAAGGGAGATTAGAAACCTTGAAGATAAGTTGAGAAACCTTGAAGATAGGTTGAGATTTGAAGAGAGGCGAAGGGAGATTGAAGAAAAATGGAGAAGGGAAAAGGAAACCCAGAATGAACGTAAAATAAAAAGAGATGTCTCTGTAGAAAAGGAGAAAGAACGTGAGGTGAAGAGAGATGTGTTTCCAGTTTCAGCTGTAGTGAAAAAGGAAGCCCAGAGATGGCTTAAAATAGAAAAAATGTGCCTTTCGTGAGTAGAAAGGGCTAGTTTCAGTTGGGGTGAAAGAAGAGCGGCCACTTGAGAAAAAAAGGCGGAAATTCAGAAGAGGAGATTTCCAAGCCTCAGTTTAAACCCTTCCCCACAAGCAGCTTGAGGAGAAACCTGCTTTAGAAAACACCACCAGTAGGCTGAAAGGTGTAATAGAAAATGTTTCTGTCAGAGCAGAGCAAAATGGCAGATACAATTGTTGCCAGTTGTTTGAGAGTAGGGAGCTGGAAATTACCTCACCTTCCAAGAGGAAGAATAGAGGGAGAAGGAGTGCAGATGCTAGAGCCACACAAGAGAAAGACTCCACAGTTACCAGTGAGGTAAAATCTAAGGTTACCTCAGATTTTAAAAGGAAACTGCACAAAGAGGAGATCCCTGTGTTAAATCCCAGAGAGAAGGGGAAAGTAAAAGATGGAGTAAAGGAACAAGAGGAGCCAGAGAGAACCAGTGGTGGTTCTGATACAGAGAAGCCTAGGTACACAATAGAAGAAAGTGATGACTCTGTAACACTGCCTATCACTGACACTAAGGCAATAGCCTTTGAAAGAGGGCAAGGAAATGACATGTTTATAAGTGATTTCTGGACAATTATAGAAAAAGAAAGTGAGGAAATAATGGCAGGTGAAGTCCAATGTTTCCAGAAACCAAATATTGTCAGTGAGAGAAATAATTCCCTGAAAAGAGTGCAGAGTTTGGATCCTCACAATTATAGTTGCCAGTCCTCTGTGAATAAGGAGCACAAGCCTCAAGACTTTAGCAGTGAGGTGGACATGGCAGATAGATTTAAAGAGAAAGGAGAGTTAAAGAAGCCATTAGCTTCAAAAGATGTTTTGCTTTCAGCTTCACTTGAAGAAATTACTCCTGCAGGCGTCATGGACAAATGCAAGGAAGTATCCAGAATTGAAAGAAGCAGTAAGCAGCAAGTAGGAAAGAATTTGGTGCAAGCAGAGATGACAAGAAATCAAGCCATTGGGAAGTTGGAATGCGACCAAATAGAGGCTGAAGAGATTTCAAGCTTGCAGTTGACGAATGACCAAACTAGAGAGGAAATAAGAAGGGAGGAGGAAGAATTAGTAGAGAAGGATGTGGGAGAGAGGCGTGAAACAAAAGGAGATGCCTCTGATGATGAGACAGAATCCACTTCTGCTGTGGTGAGGAGGAGGATTCAAGGAAGTGATGAAGAATAATGGTACTCCTAAATCTCTAGAAGATGTGGAGATTGACTTCTGTTCTCCAGCAGCAATGAAGTTTCCTGTGTGTGGTTGAGCTGAGGGCCTCTGTTGCTGTTGTGCATACAGAGAAAACATTTGAAAGGACTGTGCCTCAGTATGATGGGAACTGTATAGAGAGGTCAAAAGCTCATGAACAACTGCTGAGAAGAAATGGAGAAGAATATGTAAGCCCAAGTTGTAGCATTTTAATGTTGCAGGATGAAGCCATTGTGGGAACAGGGCAGCAAGAAATTGCTCTGGAACGTATAGCAAAAGATGGCACAGAGCTTACTAGTATTAAAACCGTTGAACAAACATCCGTTGAGGGCCAAGAAGTCAAGAGCAGAATTGAAAAGGGTGCAAATCCCAGTGGAAGGGAAAACTCAAAATATTTCAATCAGTACCAGAAGAACCTGAAACTTCCAGGTGCTGCAAGGTGACTCAGTCAAGTTCTGTATGTTGCAGTCATGATGATGCAGATAAAATAAAATTGCTTAGTGAAGGCACTAAGTCCCTTTTCATGCAAAAGAAGATGGTGATAACAGCTGTTAAGACTGAAACAAGTGGTCCGGCAGCAGCTAAAGAGTTAAACCCAGAGGTCAAGGCATCTTCAGAATCGGAGCCTGGTGTTGTGAAAGTCGACACTGAGAGTTCTGAGGATTCTGCTGATTGCAGTTCGGTTCCGGATGTTCCTGTGTGGATGCTAGAATCCAGCGAATCTACTTATGCTGACATCAACACAGTTTCAGTAACTTGCTGTTGACATTTTGTGAAGGATGATCATCGAGAGCCTGTGTTGTGGGTCTCCACTTCCAGAGCTGTACCAGTCTGTTCCGGTGGAGGTTCCTGCTTCTGTGGCGGTTGAGGTTTGGCGTCTCCACCCTGTTGCTGTGGGGAGCGACATCACCCTTCAGAGACTCATCCGCAGGAGAAGGCGAAAGACGAAGAACACCATACCCAGTAGTCATCAACACGTCATCAAGGGACAGGAGAAGCAAAAGACTTATGGTCAACCAGTGAGATGGGAAACCGTACCTCAAAGACATTGGCGAGACACCAAGAAACGAAGGATAAAGCCAGAAAGACAGAAAAGAAGTGGTCGTGAAAAGAAACATAGAGACCACCAGGAAGAGACATTGATGAGGACAGTGGGTTTATTGCAACCAAAGTTGTGTTTGAGCCATGAGTTATTGGACAGAGAAACACACATGTCAAATAAGGTGTCTGATGTAATTCATCTTACTGTTAAGGATTATGATGAAAGGGAAGGTAAAAAGTTCCATAATAACATACTGAAACCGTTCCATTATAAGAGTGACTTTGTATTCAGGGAAGACCTGATGGCGATATACTGTATCTTCAACTGTTCTTGGAAGAGACTGTTGGAGAAGACGCAAGGGTTTTTAGTTTAGAAGCATCTGTAAGGGAGGGTTATTAGGATGAGAAAGCAGTATTCAAGGAGAAATACTTGTTGTTAATACATCCTCCAGGAGACAGAATGCTAGGTTTTTTAATCCTCAAAATAGAGAAAATTTTGTTGGGTAAGTTAATGTAGGAAGAGGTAGAGGTAGATATAATTGTATCACATTATATTGTATTGTGCTGTATTTAAAATGTTTTTCCTTTTTCAGGAATTATATTTGGTGTATTCAATGTTTTAACATTATTGATTGTATTGCTGATGTGCCCCATATTTACGCTGATTCTGTTTACTGGATTCGGTAAACATGACTTATGATTTGTATATAATTAGAGTATATATGTATAATCGTGTAAAGTGTAAGTTTTATGTAATGCCTTCCTCCCGAAATTATTTTTAATTCACTCTGGACAGAGTGAATTAAAAAATAATTTCGGAGGAAGGAAGGTGTGTGATGAGGTGGTTATTTGTGTTATATTAAGTGGTCACGTTTATGGACAGACCACAAAGGGTTGGCTGTGATAATGGAGGCAGTTCCTCCTGGGAATGTGTTGCCATGGTGATGGTGGAGCCAACCAGAAGGCTAGCTCGAATTCTTAGAGAGAGTCAGTGGGTGCCTGGCTGTCAAGCCAGAAGGTTCGGTTAGATTCTGCTCTGAGGAGAGGAGTAGGAATCACGTTATTGAAACTGCAGAGAGAGCAGTTAGAGTTTTCCTGTCAGCGAAAGCGAGTGTGTAGCCGGCTGGGGAATCTGTTTTGTGTAAAGCCTGAGGGCTAGATAGAGGCAAGGTGCCTTTAGAAGACAAAAGTGCCTGTATGTTTGAGATTGTTAGACGCTGATCTAACTAAGTAATAGCACTAGTTAAACTTTGTAACCTTTTAAGTCGTGCCTCTCGGAAGAGTTATATAAAGTATCAAACCAAGTTTTGTGCCCAGTTGTGTGAAATAAACTATTTAAGTTTTGATTCAAAACTCTCTCCTGTGACTTCATTTGGATTACCAGTCTCCTCACCACTTTACAAGTCAATGGTCAAGCCTAAATAAATTAATGGTGGCAGCGAAATACAAGTTAACGCTGAATCATCCACAAATGGTGGCAGCGGTGGGATCTTTAAGAGAGGGTCCACCCTGTCCAGCCGGTTGATTTGAACGTAGTTTCACCGCAACTACATTATGCTTTGCTTAGAGATGGAAAAGGATTTTGTTGGTTCTATGGTTCTCATATTCCTCTTCTGTGATGATCAGTTGTGAGATAAAGTGCAATAAAATAGGCATGTAATAGAAATAAGAGCATGCAAAAGCACTTCAGCCTAAGCGCAGCACACAGAAGGTATGCATCAGGAAAAATTGCATGCAAATTGGGGGACGACTCCACTTATTTATTCCATCAGGAAGGAAAATAAAGAATGAAAAGTCAAAGCAATTTTAAAAGGAAATTTCGCCAACAATGGTGAGGACGATAACAAGCAAAGATCTAAAGAAACGCAATGAAGTTTGGGTGAGAGAATGTTTTCCTTCTTCTGCGTGCCGAATTAGGGACAACCATTTATCTGTATCCATAATCCAAGGAAGGCAGGAGTACCTATATAGACATTTAAATGAAATCCAGTATACACACTGAGATACTTTTAAAAAAAATAATGCTGGCTTTTAAGGCTCATTGGCTTCTCCATCAGGCAAAGAGGGTGTAAAATCACATGGGAGAACCGAAAGTGACATCCTTAGAGTCGAAAACCCTGCAGGCAGGCCTGCCATTTGTGGTTTTGGATAGTCCAGTTGTGAGCAAGTTCACACACAGGCAGAAAACTCAGTCCTTCCTTCACAAAGAGGTGTGTGTGTGTGTGTGTGTGTGGTGTGTGTGTGTGTGTGTGTGGGGGGGGGGG
>JARBWK010003103.1:0-13257 GCA_030556195.1 Anolis apletophallus | reverse complement strand
GGTGCGGAGGCGGAAGGTGCGGAGGAATATGTGGCAGCATTTCGATTGGTTGCCACTGTGGGATTATTTGCATAAAGGACACTGATTGGCCAGCCTCAGAACTCCAACATTCTAAGGCCCCAGACAGAGGGGATTGGTTGCCACTGAAATGGTATTTGCATAAAGGACTCCGATTGGCCATCCACATTCCAACATTCTAAGGTGACTCGGAGGGAAAAGGAAAGGCCTCAGGCAGTCAGACATTGCAGCCCACAGCAGTGACGGATCAGAACCAAACACAGGGGCCCAATGGCCCACTTCACATGACCCTCACCCAATGACCAATACGGACCAAAATTAGCACACGGAGCCCCCTTGACCCACTCAACACCCTGGTGCTGTTTCAAGGAGGATGGACCACAGGTGATGGGACTTCTGGCTCCCGCTTGTCAACACCAACTGAAGACCATAATATAATCCTAGAGTTGGAAGAGACCTCGAGGGCCATCTAGTCCAACCCCTCTCTGCCAAGAAGCAGGAAAATTGCATTCAAAGCACCCCCGACAGATGGCCATCCAGCCTCTGCTTAAAAGCCTCCAAAGGAGGAGTCTCCACCACACTTTGGGGTAAAGAGTTCCACTGCGGAACAGTTATCACAATCAGGAAGTTCTTCCTCATGTTCAAGTGGAATCTCCTTTCTTGCAGTTTGAAGCCATTGTTTCATTGCGTCCTAGTTTCCAGGGCAGCAGAAAACAAGCCTGCTCCCTCCTCCCTATGACTTCCTCTCACATATTTATACATGGCTATTATGTCTCCTCTCAGCCTTCTCTACTTCAGGCTAAACATACCCAGCTCTTTAAGCCGCTCCTCATAGGGCTTGATCTCCAGACCCTTGATCGTTTCAGTTGCCCTCCTCTGGACACATTCCAGCCTGTCAATATCTCTATCTCTCTTTATCTTTTCAGCTTTTCCAGTTATTTCTCTTCAATCCTGCGGTCATCTGGGATTATTATTACTACTATTATTATCTGTTGTCATATTCTGACATTGAATATTTGCCATGTTTTTGTTGGAAACCGCCCTGGGTCCTTTTGGGGAGATAGGGCGGTATATAAAGTGTCTGCCCATGTTAGTATACTTATAGGAAAGGGCCTGAGGCTGTTAGGAATGGTGGGAGTTGAAGTCCAAAACACCTTGAGGGCCCAAGTTTGCCCATGCCTGATATACATACACAAACACATTATGTATATATGCTTGTAGTTTAGACTCATAATTAGAGTGTAGGTCAGGCCTGGGCAAACGTAGGCCCTCCGGATTTTTGGACTCCAACTCCCACAATTCCCAACAGCCTCAGGCCCTTTCCTTTCCCCCCTCAGCTGCTTAAGGGAGGGCGGTGATGGCACGGTCGTCAGCATAGATGAAGCTCTCTATGCTGAGGAGGAAAAGGAAGGGGCCTGAGGCTGTTAGCGTACTCTCCAGACCAGGGGTGGGCAATTATTTTTCCCAAGGGGCCACACGAGAGCCAAAAAAATATTATGGAGGGCCGCACCTAAAGGCTGAACTACATTCTAATCTACATTATTTATTTATTTAAACACATAATTAATATTAACATATTAATATAGCAAGAAGTATTCATATATTATTAGTATTAATATCATAATTATTATAGTATATTATTATAGTATATATATAGACATTATATTATATTATTTATTATATTATTATAATAAAATTATTATTATAAAATAATAATAAAAACCACTAAAATAAAATGAGCAGCAGACGATGGGAGGCTGCAGGCCTCCGCCCACTCTCGCCCCCAGCCGTTCCCCAGCTGATTGCCCTGCCATGGAGCGCCTGCCATCACGGCTTTGGAGTGCTTGCATCCCATGTGGCGATCCGGGCCTGCAGCGGGAGCAGTCGGCAAGCTGCGGCGGGTGATCGCCTTGGCGACCTGGAAGACGATCAAGTCTTCCGGGTTGCCAGGGAGATCAGCTGCCGCAGGTAAATATAGTAAATAAATACATAAATAAATAATGTAGATTAGAATGTTGTTTAAATATGTGTTTAAATATGCGAGGGGAAGTCATAGGGGGGAGGAGGGAGCAAGCTTGTTTTCTGCTGCCCTGGAGACTAGGTCGCAATGGAGCGATGGCTTCAAACTCCAAAGCCGATGCTCCTCCGATTGTTCTCTGGAGCTGCCCTTCTCCCCAGGCCGGACAGAATCGGCTGCCGGGCCGCATCCGGCCCGCGGGCCGTAGGTTGCTCAGGTCTGCTCCAGACCAACAGTGGACACATATACTGTAGATGTTAAATAATAGAGGGGAAAGGAAATGCGGTCACTTAGATTGGCGGTATGGGCAAACGTGGGCCCTCCGGGTGTTTTGGACTCCAATTCCCAACAGCCTCAGGCCCTTTCCTTTTCCCCTTCAGCCTCTTAAGCTTCTGTTCAACCTTTTCAAAGCTCCCTGCTTGGGCAGTGATGGCATGATTGTCAGCATAGATGAAGGTCTCCATGCTGAGGAGGCAAAGGAAGGGGCCTGAGGCTGTTAGGGATTCTGGTAGTTGAAGTCCGAAACACCTCGAAAGCCTAAGTTGCCCAAGTGGGGGCTTGTCTAACATCCTTGGGGAGTGGTTCCAGAGTCCAGGGGGCCACTACAGAGAAGGCCCTCTCCCTCATCCCCACCAAATGCGCCTGCGAAGGGGGAGGGAGCAAGAGTAGGGCCTCTCCAGGTGATCGGAGAGATCGCTTGGGTTCGTAGGCAGAAGTGCGGTCACTTAGATTGGCGGTATGGGCAAACGTGGGCCCTCCGGGTGTTTTGGACTCCAACTCCCACCATTCCCAACAGCCTCAGGCCCTTTCCTTTCCCGCCTCAGCCGCTTAAGCAGGCCTGGGCAAAGTCAGGTCTACTGGGAGTTTTGGACTCCGACTCCCACCATTCCCAACAGCCTCAGGCCCTTTCCTTTCCCGCCTCAGCCGTTTAAGCAGGCCTGGGCAAAGTTGGGCCTACTGGGAGTTTTGGACTCCAACTCCCACCATTCCCAACAGCCTCAGGCCCTTTCCTTTCCCCGCCTCAGCCGCTTAAGCAGGCCTGGGCAAAGTCAGGTCGTCTGGGAGTTTTGGACTCTGACTCCCAGCAGTCCCAACAGCCTCAGGCCCTTTCCTTTCCCGCCTCAGCCGCTTAAGCAGGCCTGGGCAAAGTTGGGCCTACTGGGAGTTTTGGACTCCAACTCCCACCATTCCCAACAGCCTCAGGCCCTTTCCTTTCCCGCCTCAGCCGCTTAAGCAGGCCTGGGCAAAGTCAGGTCTACTGGGAGTTTTGGACTCTGACTCCCAGCATTCCCAACAGCCTCAGGCCCTTTCCTTTCCCGCCTCAGCCGCTTAAGCAGGCCTGGGCAAAGTTGGGCCTACTGGGAGTTTGGGACTCCGACTCCAAGTCAGAGTCCAAAACTCCCAGTAGGCCCAACTTTGCCCAGGCTAGCGCTTAAGGGAGGGCGGTGATGGCACGATCGTCAGCATTGATGACGAAGGGCCTGAGGCAGTGAGGGATTCTGGGAGTTGAAGTCCAAAACACCTGGAAGGCCTAAGTTGCCTGACAGGAATGGTGAACACCAAAGTGGGCCTATGGAGCGCTTCCTTCCTGGGCTAGGCCTCACCAGGACGTGGCGTAGAGCACGAAAACGCTGGCTGCCCGGGACACAGCGCTCCGGGCCTCTTTCGAGACGTTGACGCCGTCCGGGAGCTGCAAGGGGAGAGAGACAAGAGGGTCAGGCGGGCAGGGGACGAAGCTGAGCCCGCTTCCCTCCTTCCTTCCTTCCGCCGGGACTCACGGCTTCCTTAATGATCCGCGTGACGACGGCGTTGGGCAGGTTCAAGTCCTCCGGCCGCTCGGCCATAATAATAACGCAGCAGGCCTCAAAAGCCTTCCCTCGAGTAAGAGGCGAGATCTGGGCATGCGCAGAACGGCACGCATGCGCAGAGGCTCCGAAGGCGCGCGCCAAAGCAGAGCGGCCGAGCGGCACGCATGCGCAGAGGCTCCCGAAGCCGCGCGCCAAAGCAGAGCTACCGCCTCTCAAAACTCTCTCCAACTCTCTGGACCCGGAAGCGGCGGTGCACGCTGGGAAAAAAAAACACAAGCCGCGCGTTGCCTAGCAACGGAAGGCCTTCCCCGCTTTCGGAGGCGCAAAAGCCTGCTTTCGCCTCGAGCGGGCTGAGGATCACGTGGTATGCGCCCTTTTACCTCCTCACTGGCCTCTGAGCATGCACAGAGTGCTGCCACTCCTTCAGAATGACTTGGAAACCTGTGAGGAGTGAAGTTAGGAGAATACAAGACGCCTGTGAGAATCAAGGGCCTGGAGAACAATCCCCATGAGGAGCGGCTGAAAGAGCTGGGCCTGTTTTAGCCTGCAGAGGAGAAGGCTGAGAGGAGACAGGATGAGGGTTAAGATGTGAAGGGAAGCCACAGTCCTATGCTTTCTTGGGGTCTCCCCTCGAGGCCTTTAAGCAGAGGCTGGATGGCCATCTCTTGGGAATGTTTTGAAGGTGTCTCCCTTTATAGTCGAAGGGGTGGCCCTGGGGGTCTCTTCCAACTCTAGGATTCTTTTGATATGTGTGTCAAACATGTCTATTTCTTTCTCAGTCATATATACAGCCTTCTGTGGCTGAATGGCCGGCCACCTGTTAAGATGGTTTGGATGGTGTCTTTTTATGTCCAAAGAAGGTTGGACTGGATGGCCTTTGAGATCTCTTCCAACTCTCTCTCTCAACCATATCTTATCTATGGCTAGATGGCCATCTGTCGGGAAGGTTTGGATGGTGCCTTCCTGCCTGGCCAAAGAGGGATGGACTAGACTAGAGGGTCTTTGGGGTCTCTTCCAACTCAAAGATTATAAGATATTCATTCATACACACACACAAACATCTACACACAGTATGTATGTGTGTATGTATACACACACACACACATATATATAGACCACATCTGTGTATCTACTCTCAACCATATCTATGGCTGGATGGCCATCTGTCAGGAAGGTTTATATATATATATATATATATATACACACACACACACACACACACACATATACACACACATACAAACACACATATATACACACACACACACATACAAACACATATATACACTCAGTATGTGTGTGTATGTGTGTATATATACATACACACACACACATATAGACCACGTCTGTGTATCTACTTTCTCTCTCAACCATATCTTATCTACGACTGGATGGCCATCTGTCAGGAAGGTTTGGATGGTGCCTTCCTCCCTGGCCAAAGGGGGATGGACTAGATGGCCTTTAGGGTCTCTTCCAACTCTAGGAATCTAAGATTTTTAATCATTCATACACAGACCACATCTGTGTATCTACTCTCTCAACCATATCTTATCTATGGCCATCTGTCCAGAAGGAGATAGATAGATATACACACACATTAACACATACAAACACATATATACACACAGTATGTATGTGTGTATGTATATGTGTGTGTGTGTATCTACTCTCTCTAAACCATATCTTATCTATGGCTGGATGGCCATCTGTCAAAAAGGTATTTTATATATACATACATATGGGGTTTTGGTGGACAGCTCAATGAAGATGTCAACCCAGTGCGCAGCAGCAGTAAAAAAAGCAAATTCTATGCTTGGCATGATCAGGAAGGGAATCGAAAATAGGTCAGCAAATGTATTGCCTCTCTACAAATCTATGGTGAGGCCACATCTGGAGTACTGTGTACAATTCTGGTCTCCGCACCTTAAGAAGGATATAACGGAACTGGAAAAGGTACAGAAAAGGGCAACAAGAATGATCCAAGGGATGGAGCGGCTCCCTTATGAAACCAGGTTGCAACGCCTTGGTCTTTTCAGCCTTGAAAGACGGCGTTTAAGAGGTGACTTGATCGAAGTGTATAAAATCATGCATGGGATAGAAAATGTGAATAGAGAAAAAATATTTTCTCTGTCACACAACACTAGGACTAGAGGGCACTCCCTGAAGCTCCAAGGTAGGAAAGTTAGGACTGATAAAGGGAAATATTTCTTCACCCAGAGGGTCATTGGGTTATGGAACTCACTTCCAGAAGAGGTTGTGACAGCTGTCAGCCTGGACAGCTTCAAGGCAGGATTAGACAGATTCATGGATACCAAGGGAATCAGTAGCTACTGAAATGGACATCCAAGTGCCACCTCTGTGTTGATGGAGGCAGGCAGGATTTCCCGGTACTGGTTGTGGGGGTCGGGAGCAGGTGAGGGTTTTGCCCTCCTTTCTGCTAGAGATCCCTGTGTACAACTAGTGGGCCACTGTGTGACACAGAATGCTGGACTAGATGGGCTGAGGCCCGATTCAGCATGGCTCTTCTTATGTTCTTATGTTCTTATATATATATATATACACACACACATACATACATACACACACAAACACACATATATATACACACACATACAAACATATATATATACACACACATACATACAAACATACACTCAGTATGTGTATATATATACACACATACAGTACAAACACACATATACACACACATACAAACACATATATACACATACAAACACATACAGTATATACACTCAGTATGTGTATGTATCTGTGTATATATACATACACACACAGACCACATCTGTGTATCTACTCTCTCAACCATATCTATGGCTGGATGGCCACCTGTTAGGAGGGTTTGGATGGTGCCTTCCTGCCTGGCCGAAGGGGGCCAGAGTAGAGGGTCTTTGGGGTCCCTTCCAACTCTAGGATTCTGTATGGGGAATTTGCAGCCAGGAGAGGGATTTCACCAAATGTAGGAGTTCTCTGAGTCCTAGATAAGGACGGCTCAGCATACAACAAAACCTAGAAGTGTCTTCAGGAGGACTGAGGAGTCATGGTTGGCGTGTCGTTCTAGAGCGCAACCCCTTCCTCTGGGAAATGCTCTTGCTTATACCCGTTTCTCTTTGTCATTTATGTGCAGTAATGTGACATTGGGGCAGAGCGGCCAGGATGGTGGGAGTAGATACCAAACAATGGGACGAGACCATTTGCAACATGATGCCTTGCCAGCACCCTCTTTGCTGGGAGACGCTGCGGAGGATTGAAAGTGGGAACCCCCGGATGGCCTTGGGGGCCCAGGCCTCCCCTGAGAGAGAGTCTCCGGATTGTGAAGGTAATCTCCCCCCTTCCGTATTGCAGCCGGAGCCTGGAGGGAGGACAAGGACCCTTTTCCTTTGGAGCCTGGTTTTGTGACTCTGTTTTCCACGCGTTTCAGGTGAGCTGCCCACACTGAAAATCGTAGACCTTCTCCTCAACTGCCCTCAGAGGCCAAGAATCAAGTGCAGCAAAAGCTACAGTTCCGTTTCCAAAACTGTCTCCCGTATGAAAGGCACCAAAAGTTATTTTTCAAATTCTTCCCCGAATGATACATGGATGCCCCCAGTCTCAGTCATGAGGTTAGTCACAAACTCTGCATTTGGGACACACGGCAGTGTGTAGGGATTTACACTTTTCAGATGTGCCGCACGCATCCTAGGAAACTAGATCCATTTTTAGAGGGATCTGAATTCAATTAGAAGAATGGTATAAATTTGAAACATTATTATTATTTATTTACATCATGTATATTCCACCCTTCTCACCCCACAGGGGACTCAGGGCGGATTACAATGTACATATACAGGCAAACATTCAGTGCCATAGACACACAACATATATAGACAGACACCAGAGGCTATATTTAACATTCCAGCTTCTGGCCACCAGGGGGAGCTGTTGCATTCCTTCATTCTTTGCGTACTTCCTGGAGATTTTATGGCCTCATAAATCAGTTAAAATTAGCCTCCCCACAAAGTGGTACCTAAATTTCCTACTTGACAGATGCAACTATCTTTCGGGTTGCAAAGGTCGACAACAAGCTACACAATTGGTCAAGAGCTCACCCTGACCCGGGCAGGCTTCGAACTCATGACCTTCTGATCAGTATTTATTTATTTACAGTAACGGACTGGATGAGGGCTAACAGATTGAAACTAAATCCAGACAAGACAGAGGTACTCCTGGTCAGTCTTAAGGCCGAACAGGGCATAGGGTTACAGCCTGTGCTTGACGGGGTTACACTCCCCCTGAAAGCGCAGGTTCGCAGTCTGGGAGAGATCCTGGACTCATCGCTGAGCCTGGAACCCCAGGTCTCAGCAGTGGCCAGGGGAGCTTTTGCACAGTTTAGGCTTGTGTGCCAGCTGCGTCCGTATCTTGGGAAGTCAGACTTGGCCACGGTGGTCCACACTCTGGTTACATCCCGTATAGACTACTGCAACGCTCTCTACGTGGGGTTGCCTAAGAAGACTGCCCGGAAGCTGCAATTAGTCCAGCGCGCAGCAGCCAGACTACTAACGGGAGCAGGGTACAGGGAGCACACAACTCCCCTGTTGCGCCACCTCCACTGGCTGCCAATTAGCTTCCGAACACAATTCAAAGTGCTGGTGTTGACCTACAAAACCCTGTACGGTTCCGGCCCAGTTTACCTGTCCAAACGTATTCTCCCCTATGAACCGTCAAGACTGCTAACATCGTCTGGAGAGGCCCTGCTCTCGGTCCCACCACCTTCGCAGGCGCGTCTGGTGGGGATGAGGGAAAGGGCCTTTTCTGTGGTGGCCCCTCGGCTGGGGAATTCCCTCCCAAATGAAATTAGATCCGCCCCTTCCCTCCTGACTTTTAGGAAGCGGGTGAAAACGTGGCTGTGCAATGAGGCCTTCGCAGAATGAAGGAGGAGATCGCGAATATATGGATTAAGTTGGACTTGATTTTACTTTGGCGAAAGGCTTTTTAATTGTATTTATTATATTGTATTTTATTGTAAATGTTATTGTAAATTTATGATGTTTTTAGATTTTAAATGTTAGCATTGAATACTTGCTGTTTGCCGGTCTGAGTCCCTCTTCAGAGGTGAGAAGGCCAGGGGATAAAAGTTTTAAATAAATAATAATAAATAATATTTTTACCCTGCCCTTCTCAAACCCTTGGGGGGGGGGGGGCTCAGAGCGGCTAGTGATCTTAATGTAGCTGACTCCCAGCCAGCTGTGCCACAGACCCTATTAATGATAAGCTAACTTGCAATATCAAAACTAAAAGAGGAATATGGAAACAATTTTTTGGGGATTTTTTGGAAAATATGGGGAAAATGTATTGAGTATATTTTTAATGAGGAAAAAGGGTCTAAGCCAGCAACAGAAACAATGGCATTTTGAAATTGTGAAATAACATGAGTAGGTTGGTCCTGGTGAAGGGGGCACAAAATAAGGGGAAGGGGCAGAGGGGGGAAATGGTATAATACTAATTATAAAGAAATAAAACATGTATAAGTAGATAAAAGGTGTGTGGTAGAGGTATACGTAGTATACGTTGTAATGGATAATTTAAAAAAATAATTTTTTGATTTTGTTTACTGTTAGATTGTATATAATATGACATATTCTTCTGTCTAAGATGTTGTAAAAAGAAGGAAGAATGTATGCAGCTGCATAAGATCTCTACTGACCAGAAGGTCATGAGTTCGAAGCCTGCCCGGGTTGGGGTGAGCCCTCGACCAATTGTGTAGCTTGTTGTCGACCTTTGCAACCCGAATGACAGTTGCATCTGTCAAGTAGGAAATTAAGGCACCACTTAGTGGGGAGGCTAATTTATCTGATTTACGAGGCCATACAAATCTCCAGGAAGTACGCAAAAAGAATGAAAGAATGTGACAGCTCCCCCTGGTGGCCAGAAGCTGGAATGTTAAATATAGCCTCTGTGTCTGTCTATATATGTTGTGTGTCTATGGCATTGAATGTTTGCCTGTACGTGTACATTGTAATCCGCCCTGAGTCCCCTGCGGGGTGAGAAGGGCAGAATATAAATGACATAAAATAAATAAATAAGGCTCTGAATGCATTTTGGTGCCCAATGCAACCCGTGCAGTCTTTCCACTCATATGCCCAGCTAACAGCGGGATGCAGTTTGTCTGGACAAGGCTGTGGGATGAAGTGAAGCTTCATAACAAGTTTTGCTAGCTTTGGGAAGAGTCTGGATATTGATGTACTGTTAATTTATTTTTAATTATTTATTATTTGAACTTATTCGCTGCCACTCCCAGGCGGCTCGGGGCGGCTTACATAGCAAACACAATAAAACAGTTAAAACATCACATTAAAACAGCATCAACACATTAAGCAGCATCAGAATAAAACAGCATTAGCCACAAAGAGGAATCCAGGAGTTGTTCAAGACCCGAAAGCTTGCCGGAACAATAGCGTCTTGCAGGCTTTCCGGAATGCTGGGAGGCTCTGAAGGGCACGGGTTNCAGTGGGCAACGCGTTCCAAAGAACCGGGGCTCTGATTGGGAATGCCCTTCTCCGCGTTGCTGTCAGGTGATATACTTTAATACTTGGTACAGCAAGGAGATTTTGTTCCTCGGAGCGTAAGGATCTAGTGGGATAGTATGGGATAAGGCGGTCCCTTAGGTCAGTGTTTCCCAACCTTTTTTGCTTCTGCACTCCCAGCTGCGCCAGCCTTGAGGGGGCAGTGCCAAGCCAGCATTGTGCTGGCTCTGCCACCGCTGGATTGGCACTGCTGCCTCAAGGCTGGCGAAGCTGTGGGAGCGCTGAGGCCGGGGGAAGGGGGCGGGGCATGGCACGGCCTGTCTCCACCCCCTCCCCCGGCTTCAGCGCTCCCACAGCTTCGCCAGTCTGGAGGCGGCAGTGCCAAGCCAGCGGTGGCTGAGCCAGCACAATGCTGGCTTGGCACTGCCCCCCCCAAACTGGCGGCTCTGAAGAACTGAAGCCAAGGGGAGGGGGCAGGGCACGGTGTGGCCTGGCTCCTCCCCTGGCTTCGGCACTCCCAGCAGCTGCTCCCAGCAGGTCACCATCCCCCAGCTGTTCTTTACTGTGTTAGAGTGTCATTTTGTGTCATTTTGGTTGGTGGTGTGGCCCCGGATTTTTTTAATGTTGAAAGTGTGCCGCAGCTCAAAAAAGGTTGGGAAACACTGCCTTAGGTACACTGGCCCCAGACCATTCAAGGCCTTAAAAGTCAAAACTAACACTTTGAAGGTAATCCGGCATTCCACAGGAAGCCAGTGCAGTTCCCGCAGGTCGGTGTGATATGGCAGTTCATTGGGACTCCCGTGAGCAGCAGGGCTGCGGCGTTCTGCACTAGCTTAAGTTTCCGGATCACTGACAAAGGAAAGCCAATGTAGAGAGTGTTACAGTAGTCCAACCTGGAGATGACCGTAGCTTGGAGCATTGTGGCCAGATCGTACCAGGATAGATAGGGGGCCAGCTTCCTAGCCTGACGAAGATGGAAGAATGCCACTCTGCTGACGGTGGAGATGTGAGACTCCATCGACAGCTGAGGATCTAAAGGTAACACCAAGGCTTTTTACTGACGACGATGGACATAATGTCATGCCGTCCAAGGTTGGAAGCTGGACATCCCCATCACCCGGACGGCCCAGCCACAGGATCTCCGTCTTAGCTGGATTCACCTTCAACCTACTGGCTCGCAGCCATCCAGTAATGGCCTCATGGCAACAATGGAAATTATCGGGTACGGATTCAGGTCGGCCCTCCATCCCCAGAATGAGCTGAGTGTCATCGGCGTACTGGTGACACTCAAGCTCGAAGCTACGTACCAACCGAGCACAGGCCCGGATTAGCCTCTTTGGCCGCCTGAGGCCAAGACGCCCCGCGCCGCCCCCCTAGGGCGTGGAAAGCCACGCCCCCGGGGTGCGGAAAGCCATGCCCTCAGGGCGCTGCTGTGCATGTGCGGCAGCAGCCCTGGTCGTACAGCTTCCGTCGCCTCTTCCTCCCGCGACCGGAAGGAGGGCCCGAGGAGGTGGACGGAAGCCGCGCAGCACCGGCCCCACGGCTTCCGTCCACCTTGCGCCTTCCTTTCGGTCGCGGAAGGAGGAGGAGGCAGCGGACGGAAGCCCCACGAGCAGTGCCGCGCGGCTTCCGTCCACCTCCTCCTGCGACCGAAAGGAAGGCACGAGGAGGAGGAAGGAAAGTCCCGCCCTCCTCCTTGCCACCTGGGCGCCCCTTGCAAAGGAAGGAGCGGCCAGGAGGAAAGGAGGAGGAAGGAAGCGCGCTGGCGGGCATGCATGCGCATGCATGCATGCCCGCCAGCGGGCCAGCTTCCCTTCCTCCTCGCCGCCTCCTTCCTTTGCAGGGGCGGCCCAGGCGAGGAGGAGCGCCATTCCCTCCTCCCCGCCCCCTCGCAGCGCTCTCTCCCGCCCTCTCTCGAGGTATGATGACTCTCTCGGGAGAGGGGCGGCGGGAGCGCTGTGGGAGAGGGGAGAGTTTTTGTTTTTAATTATGTTTTTGGGGGTCTAATCCACTGCCCCCCCAAAACCTGCCGCCCGAGGCCATGGCCTAGGCTGGCCTTATGGGTAATCCGGGCCTGGCCGAGAAAGTGGTCGCATGTAGATGTTAAATAACAGAGGGGAGAGGATTGCTCCCTGGGGAACCCCACAATACAAGGGGGAACCCCTGAGACAGCCTCACCCCTCCTCACTCGCTGTGACCGGTTCCTGAGGATGGTGTACTGCAATTTCAGGACTGTCCCCCTCACCCCAGCCCCGGCAAGGCGGTAAGTCAAAAGATCGTAATCGACTGTATCAAACGCTGCTGTGAGGTCCAATAACACAAGCAGCGCCGATCCATAGCTGGTCTGTGATGGAAACCAACACCGTCTCTGTCCCATGCCCCGAACGGAAGCCGTACTGGAAGGGATCTAGCCAAACTGTCTCATTTAGGAAGGGCTGCAACTGCTCCATTGCTGCCCTCTCAATCAGCTTGCCCAGGAACGATAAATTCGACACCGGGCGGTAATTGGAAGGGACAGTTGGATCTAACTCTGGTCTCTTCAGCAATGGAGAGGCCACCGCCTCTTTTAAACCCTCTGGAAACACTCCTTGCTCAAGGGAGGGGGTTGATGACATTCAACAGTGGGTCACGCAGCCCCTCAGGCAAGCTTTTCACTAGCCAGGAGGGGCACGGATCGAGGGAGCACGTGGTCGATCTAGTTGCAGTAACAATCCTATCGACAGCTTCTGCGTCCAGTGGGTGAAACCGGTCGAAGGTGAGCCCTTGGCCCATTGCTGTGTAGCCCCAGAGTTAGCTGTGCCACCTTGCTTAGTACCTGCTTGCCTTGCCTTTTCCAACATGGCTTCTGCTCTCTTGTTTGCCCTCCAGTTCCGAAAGGAATCCTTCCCAGGGC
>JARBWK010003102.1:0-13257 GCA_030556195.1 Anolis apletophallus | reverse complement strand
TAAATGGCCTGTACAATAGAACTACTGGGATTTCCTGTATTTAGATACTGGATGTTTTTGCCTCGATCTTTTCAAATCACTCAAAGAGATTAACATTTCAGCTCATTTATCCTTAGAAGGGAAGCACCAACTCAATCACTATTAAATCTCACCTAGAAACAAAGAATGTACACTCTGTCCCCTTCACACATCTTTTATTCCCCCTTTTTGGAAATGCTGCATAAAACAGGTTCTTCTTCCATCTGATTAGTATCTTCCCTCCTCACAAGATATGTAATAAGCACATATTGAACATACCTAAACGCTACCTGAAAGAAATACATGCAAATAAAAATTACAAGGAATACATCAGCAGAGGATAAGTACAGCACCCACGCTGACTTATTTTTTGACATATATACATAAAAATTAGGAATAATCTACAAGTGAAATAAATGATGAAATAGTAATTCCTTGGTGGAAACAGTCTTATGCACATCAGCAATTAATCTGTGTTAAATAAATATTTAACTACCAGTATAGCTGGCTGCCTAATGTAAGGGTATATTATCATTTACTGCAGACTGCAAATGCCTTGATTGGCTCTGAGCAGAAAAGCAGATTTTTGCTGTTCAACCTTCATAGCAGAATGATCTGGTTCTCTGTCACTTGACAAATGTATGTTGCTATGAATATGCATAATGTCATACAGTTCTGCTGCCAAAGAATCCAACAGAGCTAAAAGAACAACATAAATCTATGACTTTAAAACACACACATACAGAGAGCTGAATTATCATCAATGTAAGTAAATCAGCCCAGCATAACAGAAGCAGGATGGAACATTAGTGAGATAGCCCCTTGATTTCAAAGATATCTGATGTGGGATGAGAGAGATAAATGTGCCTTACATCAAAGACAATACAGTGACTGATCTGCCACAAACAGAGCCTTGCATTGACCTTAAAATGCTCTGACCTGGATTTCACAAGAAGAAGGGTGGATAGCAAAGTCCACTACTTTATCCTCAACTTCCCAACAAATTGTGCCGTCGCACCCAGGCTGTAAATACCCAGTAAAGGGCAAGGACGTGGTCTCTATACCAGGGATTGTTTCTTGCCTTCCTTTAAAGGCTTGGGGCTCCCAAGGGCCAAGGTGGACACTCTAGTTAACTCAAACAGGCTTTACTGTTCATAATATGAGTTAAGTTCACTCAGGCACTTTGTTTAGTTCCCCGTAATAATAAAGGAAATATCTTACTTTACAGTCTCTCTGCAGCTTTAGTCCAGGAAGCTTTAGACAGATGGCTCTCCAAGTCCTCTCCTTCTCTATGGCCTCAAGGTAGGGACGCTCGAAGCCCCAGTCAGATGGCCTATATTGAATGCATGAAACCTTCCTCTGGGTGCCAACTGACCGGTTTGAAGGCGCTTGAGAGTCCTCAGAGCTACCCAACCTTCCAGTATGCTGGGCTTTCTGTTGAGTCCCAAGGAAAGTCAGTCTAGTGTTGGAAGATAGCCTGACCAAGGCCTGGTCTGGCAAACCTTCAGTCATGTCCTCTCTGGAGAAATCCTGGTGGCCTAATGCAGTGATTTTCAACCTTTTTTGAGCTGCGGCACATTTTTTACATGTACAAAATCCTGGGGCACACCACCAACCAAAATGACACAAAAGGACACTCTAACACAGTAATACATATAGTTAATATGTTTTTAAATTTATTTATACACTCACTTAGTGTGAAACCTGGGCCTGTTTTGATGAACACAAAATAGATATCCTGGCAGGAATGGTAGAAAGACACATGAAAGATATGAAATGAAAGATAGCTTTTGCTATATTGCCTCGAACTCATCATCTTTTCTTTTGTCCACCACTCATATTAGGGCCTTCATCTGTGCCATAATTTTGTCCAGGGCCCTGTTCGGCATTTGCACTTTCCCCTTCTCAAAAACTTCTCCACCATTGTCACTCGCTTGTCTTGCTGTGATCCCAAATTGCCACTGTCACTTGATGCGCAGCTGCAGCACTAACTCTAACTTTGTTTACTAGCCGTTAGGCATGAGAAAAAAGTTATGAAAATGAAAAGAAATCGGAAGGGATTCGTATGTATGGGACTTTCAAGTTTATATGATTCACAAGGCCAATCCCGGAAGTGGACTTTCATTTCCGCACTCTCTGGGCCCAAATTTTCGTTAGATTAGTAACTATTTCGGATGCCCACCCAACAGGAAAATTTCCCCCTCCAAAATAGCTTTGCAGACATAACTCACAGTCAAATCGGGGCCTTTCCATGCTTGGAGCCGGAAACCATAGAGAGATCCAGATCGGGACTTCTAGAGGGGTTGGAGGACTGACGAAAAAAGCAATTTAAACACCCAGGAAGGGGGTTTAGATAGAAGGACAGAGTAGAAGGACATAAGAACTGCTGAGAGAAGGGCAGCAGGAGTGAAAAAAGAGCACGGAGAGGAGAAGGAAGAGTTCAGAATCAAGAAAAGCCATAGAGTTCAAACGGAGGTCCTAGACTGCTATGGTAAAACTGAATGGGAAAAAGCTGGAGTGAGGAGAACTCTACAGATTAGCAAGGCCTGCACCAGAGGTGGGCATTGGAAACTATTTTATTTAATAATATTAATAATATATTAATGCATTATATCTCCCTGCAAGGAAACCAAGGGAAATGTTGCCCCTTGATTTGCCTGTGCTTAAAACAGTGTCAGTCCTGTTTCCCTGCTTTGCCTACTTTAGAACTACTAACGAATTTCGTAAGTAATTGCGTTACATTTAGAAATTTTTGGAAATTTTTGTAAGTCTTTCTATTACTAAAAAAATCCCCCATTAGATTTTCGATTCCCTATTTTTGGGTTCGAAACCATGCCTACTAGCCGCGTCTGAGCGACTCCAAGAAGGCGTGACCATAGCACACTCACGGCACTTATTAGGTGACGCGAGAGCCCTATGGTTCCATTTCTTAAAGTGACAGATGCACTTATAGTTTATATATGAATGAAGTTCGGAAATAATTTCCCGCGGCACACCTGATGATCTCTCATGGCACACTCGTGGTCCATGGCACACTGGTTGAAAATCACTGGAAATCATCGAAAATTAATGAATACCAAACAGGTATTATGTCCAGATCCCCGGGAAAGGGTGTTGAACAAACTCAACTGGGTTCTGTGATGATTGACAGGTGCTAGGGACCAATCAATGCAACCTCACCTTTAACAAACTGTACAGGCTGCAAAAAACACATTGTAACAAAGCAAAACTTTACAAACTCAAGATCCTTTATGCAGGGGGCGCTTATCACGCCGTCACACAAATAAGCACCTTAAGCCACATGGTTTGTCAAAAGTAAATTCTGGCAAACTAGTTTCCTATCTTTCTCTGAACCGGTGACTAATTTAGTAGATAGTGGGAATGTTGTAGACATCACTTATCTGGATTTCAGCAAAGCATTTGATAAGGTTCCCCATAATATTTTGATCAGCAAAGAGATGGAACACATGGGAACAGCTTCAGCTGGAAAACTACTCAAAGAGTCATCATCAATGGCTGCTTTTTAAACTGAAAGGAGGTCTCGATTTGAATGCTTCAGGGTTTTGTCATAGGGCCATTACTCTTCAAATTTTTAACAATAACTAGGAATCTACTCTATTTACTCAATGTAATTTGAGGGCAGTGTCAGAGCTGGGAAATCTGAGCTTTGAGGAAGTTCAGATCCCCAGCCTGCCCTGAGGTGGCATTGACCTTTGTCCCAGTTCTGTGAGAGCTGTGCTGACCTTTGCTCTAGTTCCTGAGAGACTGTGCTGTGTCAGACTGGAAGTGATGCAACTTCCAGATGCCTGCTGAGTCATGGGGGAAGTGAGGTAACTTCTTCTGGACATGGACATTGGACACTGTCCTAATTATGCAGACTCAGAGCCTCATGAGGTCATATCCCCTGGACTATGGGAACTGCTGACTCACCCGGATATGGTGCAACCCTCCTTGGACATTGCATGGGCAAAGGGGGGGTTGGGGTATATAAGGTGTGTTTGGGTGGCGGGACTTTGCTTTAGCTTCACAAGTTTTGTACCTGCAATAAAATCGTGTTGGACCGTGCTACTATCTACGTTTGTTTCCTGACCGAAATTGGAGAGTCATTACAGAAGCTAAAGCCCGTTTCGACTATCCCAGAAATGGCGAGGTCGGCGAGAGAGGAGGAGGAGTATATTGATATGTGGAACCTTGCTCCTGATGAGATCCGGAGAACCATGGAGTGGGAATGGACCACTATTGACCATGTAGGATGCCCGGACGAGTCCAGAGAAGCGATGGCGTATTGGCGTTCGTCAGCTCAGGTGGACGAGCTCAGAGAAGCGGAGGAGCGAAGGTTGTGGTCCGCTCAGGTGAGCTCCAGAGGAGGCGTATCCAGAGAAATGGGGGCGAGAGCTCCCATTCAGGTGGATTTCCGGATGACCGGAGGAACCAGAGAAGCTGTGCGGAGAAGTGGGCCAGCTCAGGTGGATCCAGTAGATGGCAGGACCAGAGAAGCTGCGGGGAGGATTGCCCCAGCTCAGGTGGACCTGGAGGAGAGTGGAAGTGAAACCACTGAGCCGGAAGCACCGTCGGAGTTGGAAGTGATGCGGTGTAAGATGGAGGCGATGGAACAAACTCTGAGGAGGATGTCCCGGGCAATGTCGCGAAGGGAGCCGGTGGATTCATTGTGGAGTGCCCCTGGAGGAGGAGATTTTACTTTTTACTCCTGGATGGACGGTGGCCCATCAGATGAGCGTCCTAGATCTCCTTCGGGAGTGTGGACTACAGGGGATCATCCGGAGGGGAGCCAAGGGGCCCCTGTGTCAGAGGGAAGACCGGCCCCGGTGAATCGCATTCAAGAGAAGGTGAATCCGAATCTCCCGCAGCCAGCTGGGATGGGGAGAGGAGTTCGGAGGTCAGAGGCTCCCAGTGGGGGGGCGTACAGTCCCAGGAGTTTGGAGGTCGGATGAAGAAGGAACCTTTGCGAGTTGAGTTTGAGGGAGAAGCTTGTAAGGTGGCTTTCTTCGTTGCTGCAGTAAATGACCATATGGAGGATTACGGGCATTTATATCCAAGCAATTGCAGTAGAGTATGTGCCATTGGAGGAGTGTTCAAGGGACGAGCGGCTGAATGGTATGTGCAATGCCATGATCGCAAGGACCCATGTTTAAGAACAGTTCGGGCCTTTTTGCAGGCCATCCGAAATCGTTTCCGGGATCCTCTGGAGAGGATTAAAGCTAAGGAGGCATTGCGCAGCTTGGTTCAGGGGTCCAGATCGGTGACAGAGTATGCGGAGGAGTTTATGAGTTTGGCGGGGAAAGTCGCGGAGTGGTCCCAAGCAACGCTGCTGGAGCTTTTTAAGGATGGCCTACGGAGGGAGGTCCTAGAATGGTGCTTGCATCGAGATGATCCAGGTGATGTGGATGGTTGGATCCAGCTCGCCGGCAGTGTGGAAGGGATCTTAGCCCAGGTGCAACGGCGGAAATTCCAATCGGTGAGGTCCAGAGGCCCAGGACGCAACTTTGGAGAAGGCCGGTTCCGGGGAGGAGAGGCCAGGCGTGGTTGCAGTGACGGACGTCCCAGTATTCTGAAGAAACCTGTGATGGGAAGGGGCCTCTGTTTCATTTGTTCCCAACCGGGTCATTTTGCCTCCCAGTGCCGGCAGAAGCAGTTGCCGGATCAGAAAAAAGTGGCTGCCGCCAAAGCAGCTATAGGTGACAATGTGGACTCAAAGAGTGTTGGGGTGAGTGCCCCAAGTGTACAATGTTCTTTGGGATTGTATAAAGGAGGGGAGGTAATAGAGAAACAGGCATTGGTTGATTGTGGGTGCTCGGAAAACATCATGTCGCCAAAGTTGGTAGATAGTTTAGGGGGTGAAACTAAAAAATTACCAGTGCCTGTGATATTTACTCAGTTAGATGGGTCTTCTATTGGAGGGGGACCGTCTTTATTGGGAACGAAAGATTTGAAAGGCCGGGTGGGCCCTTGGGAAGGCAATATTGACTTCGTGGTTGCACCAATTAAGGGCCACGAGGTAGTATTAGGATTGCCATGGCTTGAGCAGGCTAACCCCAAAATTGATTGGAGGACTGGGATTTTGCAATGTGAACCAAATGTGGAAAGAAGGGAGGGGGTTAAGGTGCAGGGGGTGCCCGAGGAATATGGGGATTATGCAGATGTGTTCAATCCCATATTAGCCCAAAGTCTCCCCCCTTTCCGAAATGTTCAATGTCGGGTGGAGGTTAAGGAGGGGGCAGTATTGCCGAAGCCCAAGATATATGCTATGACGGTACAGGAGAAAGTGGCTTTAAGGGAGCAAATCGATGAGTATTTAAGGAAAGGGTTTATCAGAAGGTCCGAGTCCCCTATTGCTGCGCCAGTGTTATTTCGGGAAAAGAAAGATGGGAAATTGCGATTGTGTATTGATTACAGGGGTCTGAATGCTATTAGTACTACCAATTGCTATCCTTTGCCACTAATCAAAGATTTGTTAGGCCAGCTGGGGGGGGGGGTAGGTTCTTCACCAAGTTGGATCTGATAGACGCGTTCCATATGGTGAGGGTGAGGAAAAGTGACCAATGGAAGACAGCTTTCTCTTGTCCCCTCGGGCTAATCGAATGGGTCGTAATGCCATTCGGATTGGCCGGAGCTCCCAGTATTTTCATGCAGTTGATAAATGAGGTGCTGCACCCCCTTTTGTATAAGGGGGTGTTTGTATATTTAGATGATATTGTGATTGTGACGCGTACTGAGGAGGAGCATGTGCATCTGGTTCGAGAGGTGTTGGAAAGATTGAGGCAAGCCAAGTTATATGTCAAGCTGAGTAAATGTGAGTTTGGTAGGAACCAGATTGATTTTTTGGGTTATCGGATTAGCGAGAGTGGCGTGGCCATGGATCCGACTAAGGTGGAGGATGTGTTGAGCTGGGAGGCTCCACAAACTCGTAGGCAATTGCAGGCTTTCCTGGGGTTGGCAAATTTTTATCGCACTTTCATCCCGGCGTTTGCGACTATAACTCTTCCTCTTACGGAGTTGTTAAAAACTAAGGGGAAGGGGGAGTCTAAGAGGACTAGGGCTCCGGGCTCTAAGTTAAGGTGGACAGATGCATGTCAAGAGGCTTTTGTGAGGTTGAAGAGGGCTTTCACTAGTGGCCCTTTGCTTATGCATCCTGATATGGAGAAACCTTTTGTAGTACAGTGCGATGCCTTGGCGTGGGCATACGGGGGAGCGTTGTTACAGAGGGCTCGGCAGGGGAACCTGAGACCCTGTTCTTATTTTTCTAAAAAATTTGGAGAGCAGGAAAGGAAATGGCCAGTGTGGGAGAAAGAGGCGTTTGCTGTGAGGAGTGCGTTGCAGACGTGGCATCAGTTTCTAGAGGGGGCTGTTTTCCCTTTTGTGGTATTGACTGACCATCAGAATTTACAGTATCTTAGGAATCCTCAGAAGCTATCTCCCAAATTGGTGAGATGGGCTCAATATTTTGCGCGGTTTAATTTTTCGCTGCAACACATCAAAGGGAAGGAGAATGTAGTGGCTGACGCTTTATCTCGGTATCCTCATGTGGGGGAGGATCCTGTTACTAGGTCAGAGGAGGTGTTTACCAAGGAGCAATGGGGTCTGGCGGTGCAGACCAGATCTCAAGTGAAGAGGGAGGTGAAGAAGGAGGAGGAGGTTGTAGACGAATGGTGTTTAGAGTTGCAGAGGGGGTATGAAGGATATGTTTGGTTGAGTGGTCATAAGGAGGAGTGTAAGCAGTTGAACGGTTTATGGCTTGTAGGGACTAAGGTGTATGTGCCTCAAGGTGTGAGGAAGAAAGTGTTAAGGCTTAATCATGACCATAAGACTGCCGGTCATTGGGGAGTTACCAAGACCCTCTTGAATGTGAAGAAGCGTTATTGGTGGCCTGGTATGAGGGCGGAAGTTAAGGAGTATGTAGGGAGTTGTGAAGATTGTGCGCGAAGCAAAGCTCCCGCCGCTAAGCCACAGGGTTTGATTCAGGTAGTGGCTTCTCCAGTGCGGCCATGGACGCATGTCAGTACCGATTTCGTGGGGGAGTTGCCCTCTAGTCGGGGGTATCATTACATATGGACAGTGTTGGACATGTTTTCTAAGCAGGCTCATTTTGTCCCTTTGAAGGGGTTGCCTTCGGCGGAGAGGTTGGCTGAATTGTATGTGCAGCATATATATAGATTGCACGGGTGTCCGGAGCAAGTGCTTAGTGATCGTGGGGTGCAGTTTACTGCCCGGTTTTGGGAACGATTCCTGGAGGTATTAGGGGCTGAGAGGAAATTGACGACTGCTTATCATCCTTGCTGCAATGGGGGCGTTGAAAGAACGCAGAAATCGTTAGGAGGTTATTTGCATATCTTCAGCAATAAGGAGCAGAACAACTGGTCGGATTTGTTGCCATATGCTGAGATGGCGTATAATAGTTCAGTGCATTCCTCTACCGGGAGGTCGCCCTTTGAGGTAGTTTATGGCCAGGATGTGGCCCCTCTGCCTCAGTTATTGGAGTTAGGAGAGGAAGAGAAGGGGGAATGGAGAGTGCGGGCGCAAGATGAGTGGAAAGAAGTGATTGAAGCCTTAGGGAAAGCGCAACGGTCATATAAGCTATTTGGAGATCGACGGAGACAGGAGGGAGAGGTGTATGCTGAGGGAGACCTAGTGTGGTTATCCACTCAGAACTTAAAGTTGGGCTTACCCTCGAAGAAATTAGGTCCGAGATACATTGGCCCCTTTAGGATTGAGCAGGTGGTAAATAAGGTTTCGTATAAGTTAATTTTGCCAAAAAGTTTGGGTAAGGTTCATCCTACATTTCATTGTAGTCTGTTAAAGAAGTACCTGGGTCCCCTACCTCCCAAGGATTGAATGGTATTTTGTTTCTGCAGAGGGAGGACGCGGTGGAGAAGGACATTATGTCAGAGCTGGGAAATCTGAGCTTTGAGGAAGTTCAGATCCCCAGCCTGCCCTGAGGTGGCATTGACCTTTGTCCCAGTTCTGTGAGAGCTGTGCTGACCTTTGCTCTAGTTCCTGAGAGACTGTGCTGTGTCAGACTGGAAGTGATGCAACTTCCAGATGCCTGCTGAGTCATGGGGGAAGTGAGGTAACTTCTTCTGGACATGGACATTGGACACTGTTCTAATTATGCGGACTCAGAGCCTCATGAGGTCATATCCCCTGGACTATGGGAACTGCTGACTCACCCGGATATGGTGCAACCCTCCTTGGACATTGCATGGGCAAGGGGGGTTGGGGTATATAAGGTGTGTTTGGGTGGCGGGACTTTGCTTTAGCTTCACAAGTTTTGTACCTGCAATAAAATCGTGTTGGACCGTGCTACTATCTACGTTTGTTTCCTGACCGAAATTGGAGAGTCATTACAGGCAGTTTTAAAAATGCAGCATTTAAAAGATGCATGCTGCAAATGCATGTAGCAACATACATTAAAGACTTTAAACCAGGATAACAAAAGTCAGGGGGATATTTTGAAATAGAACATGTAATGCACAGCAAAGTGTGAACCACATCACATGGTGAAAGTGATTAAGGGATGGACATGCCTACAATCTGCACATGTGCACTGCAGTGGGGAGAGGTAAATAAAAAAATAGATTCCTCCATGGCCATGTGTATCCTGGAACTGGGTCACAGCCGACCTTGACCGAGTTACACAGCTTCCCGTCTAAACAGTCCCACTGAGAACTCGCTCCCTCCTCTGTGAGTATCACACTGATCTAAATGTTCCGTGTAGATGTGACCTTAGGTGTCCTTTTGCTCGACCCCAATCTGAAAGATTTTTCTCCCTTACAATTAATTTGCCCCACTGCCATCTCACCTCCTGTTTTTATCCCTATCTTTTCAATTTTAATCTGTATACGTGGCCCGCTCACTGTTTTGTGTTTTATTGTATTATAATTTTATATTGGTTGTAGCATTTTTATAACTTATGTTCTATGTAATTGAATATATTGTTTTTATGACTGTTTTTACTTTGTTGTTGTGTTGTTGGGCTCGGCCTCATGTAAGCCGCCTCGAGTCCCCATCGGGGAGATTGTGGTGGGGTACAAATAAGATTATTATTATTATTATTATTATTATGAGGTAGAGATAACACTTATCAATTTTGTAGATGACATAGGCCTGGAAGGAATGGCTAACACACTGTGTGACAAAAACAAAATTCAGAAGGACTTAGTTAAAACAGAAAATCGGTTGGAAATTAATAAAATGAAATTCAATGCAGAAAAATGTTAAATTCTACATTAGGGAACAAAAATCAAATGCACTTGTATCAATTGGGGTATACATGCTCGGAAATATTACATGCAAAATGGAAGTTGAGATTATCGCTGGTCATAAATTTAACATGAGTCAACAGTTGCAGCAAAGAAGGTGAATGCTATGGTATCCCGCATTAATAGGATTTTCTAAATCAAGGGAAATAATACTATATAATGTGCTCACCAGGCATTGGCGATAGTACTGTAGTACACATAAATAAATATGTCTAACTTCAGTAAACTATCAGAAGCAAAATAGTGTACCAGTTTATTTTACATAGCATCAATGACTAACACTGAAACATACGATAAATAGTTGAAGTAAGTCACTGCTGAATACAGTATTAAGCTACAGTATTAAGCTAGACCCCTTCCAGTCCGGCTTCCGTTCGGGGCATGGGACGGAGACGGTCCTGGTCTCCATCACAGACCAACTCCGCTGCCAGCTCGACCAAGGCGGGTCTGCGCTGCTCGTGTTATTGGACCTCACGGCAGCGTTTGACACGGTCGACCACAATCTTTTGATCCACCGCCTGGCCATGGCCGGAGTGAGGGGACTGTCCTTAAATTGCTGTCCTCCTTCCTCCGCCAGCGGTCTCAGCGTGTGAGGAGGGGCGGGTAGGTCTCCGAGGGCTCCCCATTAGTGTGTGGAGTCCCTCAGGGGGCCATTCTCTCCCCTCTATTATTTAACATCTACATGCAGCCGCTTGCACAGCTGGTGCGGAGTTATGGGCTGACCTGTCATCAGTACGCCGATGACACTCAGCTCATTCTGGGGATGGAGGGCAGGCTGGCATCCGTCCCCGATAATTTCCAACACTGCCTCGAAGCCGTTACTGGATGGCTGCGAGCCAGTAGGTTGATGGTGAATCCGGCGAAGACGGAGATCTTGTGGCTTGGCGGTCCGGGCGAGGTGGGTGCCCGGCTTCCGACCCTGGGTGGTGGCGCTGCATCCAGCGCCGTCTGTGAAGAGCCTGGGTGTCCAGCTGGACTCCCAGCTGACCATGGAGGCCCAGGTCTCCATGGCCAGCAAAACTGCTTTCCACCTCCGCCAGGCAAGGAGGCTGGCCCCCTACCTCTCCCGGAGCGACCTAGCCACGGTGATCCAAGCCACGGTCATCTCAAGGCTAGATTACTGTAACGCGCTCTACGTTGGCCTGCCTATGTCGTCGATCCGGAGGCTCAAGCTGGTGCAGAACGCTGCCCCTCGGCTCCTGTCTGGGCCACCAGCAGGATGCCGTATAACACCAATCTTGCAGGATCTGCACTGGCTACCTATTGAGCACCGGGTCGCCTTCAAAGTGCTGGTTCTTACCTTCAAGGCCACACACGGCCTGGGGCCAGCGTATCTGAGGGACCGTCTCACCCCATATTGCCCAGTGAGATCACTCCGGTCTGAAGAGGCCAACCTGTTGGTAGTACCATCTGCGAAGTCGGCACATTTAACATCGACCCGCCGGAGGGCGTTCTCCATTATAGCTCCCACACTATGGAATGCCCTCCCGGCTGAAGCCAGAGCCCTGAGAGATCTGCTGCCATTTAGACGGGCCTGCAAAACTTATTTGTTCAGGCAAGCTTTTGGTGATTAGGCCTCGTCTATACCCTCCGGGCTGTGATATTGCTGCTGCTTAATTGTTATATTGTATTTGCTGTTTTAATTGTTTTTAACTGTTCTTATGTTTTAACCATTGGCGATGTGCCACTGGCTCTGTGAGCCGCCGCGAGCCCCCGGGAGTCGGCGGCGAAGAAGCCCCAATAAATAAATAAATAAATAAATAAATCACAGCTGAACATAGTGTTAAGAGTTAGGGCCAAACATACACAGAGAGTAAATTATATTTATGAATTTGTTATTAAAGCATTAAGTGATACTAATAAATCTAGAATTATAAATTCTTGCTGCTGCTATTTGTACTCACACATAGTATTTATTCTCAAGACTGAATCTTTATGTCAACAAGAATTATTTTACTAACTGGAGATTCATATACAAATACATGTTAGGCAAAACATTAAGATTACACACTGTTATAACATTAAAAACCTTGTTAGAGGAGACAGTGGTTATTAACAAATGGTCATTAAATCCATGGCCAACTTGATGTCCTTAGGGAGGTCGTTCCACAGATGGGGGGCTACTGCTGAAAAGGCCCTGTCTCTCGTCCCCACCAACCGCGTTTGCGAAGGTGGTGAGATCGAGAGCAGGGCCTTTCCTGGTGATCTTAAGCTTCATAATGGTTCATAGCAGAAGATACGTTTGGACAGGTAATCTGAGCCAGAACCGTTCAGTGCCGTACTATAAACTGTCACATTCAAATACAATAACAAGCAATGATTTCATATTCTAAAATTCTCAAGGTGGTCCGCGAAAAGGCCTTACTGGTACATTATTTAAACTATTATGTTTATTCATATCATGATCTGATCACCATGCTCAATATATCCCATATGCATGGGGGTATTGGGATAATGATAAAAGGTTTGCTAGGGTAGACCCTCTCTCACTCAGACTCAGCCCCGAATCAAAATCCTGGCTACGACCCTGCATATGAATAATTCAATGTATTGGCTGCCCAAACAATTAAAACCAGTGCAATACAGTACTACTTTAGTAAGATAAGATGGAGTGTTAGTTTTAATCAATATTCATATTAAGAAGATTTGTCCTATATTTAATAAAAGTCATAATCATATCCGAGTATGATTGTTTTCAAAGATGGGTCCATAAAGTACTGTAGATACCTATTCTGGTCTGCATGGTCTTTCATAATGAAAAACATACACTCTCCTTTTGCTGGTCTATGACTGCAATAAAGATTTTCCTTGATTGATGATGGCTTTGGCAGCAGATAGAAGTTAAGTGCGTGCTTATCATTTCCTGGAGGAATGAACATGCAATGGATCTTACAAGCAATGTCCTATTTGACGATATACTTAGTTTTCATATGGTGCAGTTTTGGTAAATTCAAACATGAAG
>JARBWK010003101.1:0-13259 GCA_030556195.1 Anolis apletophallus | reverse complement strand
TACAAAAAAACCCTTTTTTGTTTTTCCCCCTACTTCACAGTTGTCAGTTTTTCCCTCATCCAAGTATCCCCCGTTGGGGGGGTTGGAAAGGTTTAAACGTCGGTTCAGAACTCCGGTTCTGTTTCACCATGGCATTTAAAAATGTTGTTTAGCTGCTTTAAATTTCCCACACTTTAAAAGTCTTTATTTTTTCTGAGGAACCTTTTAAAAAACATGAATTAATGGATGGGGCTTATAAATGGACAGGGATTTGAAGGCAAAACCATATACACAAAATATTTCTTTCCCCTTGGAGGTGGGGGAGGACCCAAACACAAAAATGGGAATCAAATAAAAGAAATGACTACCAGGTGCTGTAGATCAGGGTGTCAGATTCATTTTCCCTGGGGGGCTACATTAGCCTTATGGTTGCAATAAAGACTTTTGAATCTATGTCATTTTTTCCCCAAATTTTTTTTGACGCGGCCCCTTTTAACTTTAAAAAAAACGGGGCACCCCCCAAAAAAATGACACAAAATGACACTCTAACCCGGCTGGGGATGGGGGCCCTGCTGGTAAAAAGCTGCGGGGAGTGCAAAGCGGGGAGAGGGGGGGCGGGAACGGCTGGGGATGGTGGCCTGCTGGTAAACTGCGGGGAGTGTCGAGCCGGGAGGGGCGGCTCGCCATCCCCGGCCCCCCCCGGTTTCACCTCCCCAGCTGCTCCACCTTGGGGGGCAGTGGCCAGTGGTGCCAGAGCCAGCACAATGCTGGCTTGGCACTGCCCCCCAAGGCTGGGGCAACTGGGGTGGAAGCCGGGGGGGGGACAGAGGGCCCGGGGGCCCCCCCCCTCCCCAGCTTCAGCTCCTAAGGGGTGCCATGCCCCGCCTCCCCCAGCTTCGCTTCCACAAGGGGGGCATGGCGGGGGGGGGCTTGTGGGGGTCCTCCCCTTTTCGGGGGGTGAAGTCTGGTGGGAGTCATGGAGTTGGGGACTGGCTGGGGAACGGCCGAAGGAGCGGACCCCGGGCCCTTCTTCTTTTTTTTCGCCATGCCCCCCCTTTCCTCCCCCCGCAGCGGAGTTCAGCAGGAGGGGAGGAAGGGGGAAGAAACCCGGCACAGCAGGAGGTCCTCGGCACTGGGGTGCCCGGGAACTGGTTGGGAAAAAACTCTATGCCACTGATTCTCAAAGTGGGCGGTACTGCCCCTAGTGGGGGTGAGGCGATCCAAAAGGGCTGGGAGTCTCAAATTTGGGGCGGGGAACCCCTTTGGGGGCGGTGACTTATTTCTGTGTGCCAAGTTTGGCTCAATTCCATTGTTGGTGGAGTTCAAATGCTCTTTGATTGTAGGTGAACTATAAATCCAGCAACCACAACTCCCAAATGAAAATGGCTCTTTTCTCAAAACTCCACCAGTGTTCACATTTGGGCATATTGAGTATCTGTCCCAAATTTCATCCAATCCATAGTTGTTTGGGTTTATAGTGCTCTCCAAATATCGGTGGACTCATCCAGGGCAGTCTAAGGTAATTTTAAATGGTAAGCAAACATTATTTTAGCCCCCAACATTTTTCCCCTGTAAAACAAATATACAATTATAATATCACAATACCATTAATAGTATTATATTGTATCAATGTATATACAATATATTATACCATACTCATACTATATTATATCATAATTATATTATACTACATTACAATATAATGATCTTATAATATATTGACATAATATAATATAACATTCTATTTTTATTATAAAATAATAAATAAATTATTTATTTAAATAAAATTATCCTCTACTAAATATTTTCATTACTCCTATAAAACTCAATGAACCCAAAATAAGGTAAAATACAATAGTCTATCTTACTATTTTGTGCAATACATTTCTTCTGCAATATTTTTTTGTAATATCATGTAATATAAAATATATCATTATTCTATTGTTATATTGTATTTTATTATATTGTATGACAATATTAAGCAGAAATGTATAATAATCAAAAAAAATGCAAGAAATGCATCACAATCAGAATATATTACCTACCACCCCCCCATAATTCAAGGAGTCCCCCATAAGTCAAAATTAGGATCCCAATGTTAATGTAAATAGAAAAACAGCGAAATGTTCAAATGGGGTTCGAATACAGGCAGCGAGGCCTTGGCCAACTTGGGCCCTCCCTCCCTCTAGGTGTTTTGGACTCCAACTCCCAAAACTCCTCATAGCCTCAGGCCCCTCAGGTCTAGACAGAAATAGAGCCGAAGAAAGGAAGGAGGGAGAGAAGAGGTCACAGAGGAGGAGGAGGAGAAAGCCCTTCATTCATTCCTTCACTTACCCCTTCCTTCACTGATTCTTTTCTCCTTCCCCCAAAGCGCGCGTGGCGGGACAAAGGAGGGAAGCACCCCCTGCCTGCCCGATAGGGGTGCTTTGCTTACAGGCTTATGCGCAGGGAGCTACTGGGCATGCGTGGAGGTTTTGCGCATGTGCAGTTGCTCCTGTGCTCAACTTCGTTCGGAGCAACTGCCCTGCGAAAACCTCATGCCCGGGCGGCGAGGCGCACAAGGCGGGGCCCAAAAGCAGGCAGCTGCGGCACTGCCTGAGGAACATCGGCAGGGCCCAGGATGGCGCCCCATGCGGCCAGGGGTGGTGCCCTTCCCAGATGGCACCCTATAGCCGCTTACTTGTCCTACCTGTAGGGCCGCCCCTGGGTACATCTCCCTAAATCACTGCCATTCCCCCCAAACCCCCCCAGTATTTTCTGTTGGTCAGGTGGGTTCTCTGTGCCAAGTTTGGTCCAGTTCTGTAATTTGTGGGGTCTCAGTGGGCTGTGAAGTAGAGCTGAAACAATTGAAGGTACTGCAAATCCCCTCATCCGTTGTCCATACTCCCCAAACATATTGTTTAGGGGTTAATCCTATGCTTTAATTATTTAAATTTTGTAACTAAAAAAAATAATCCTGCATGTTAGATATTTGCATTAGATGAAATGCAAAATTTTTTTGAAGTACCCGAAAATATTTTTTGGGGGTCACCACAAATGAGGAACCTTATTTAGGGGTCCGGGATTAAAAAAGGTTGAGAACCACTCAATGATACATATATTTTTCTGTTTAATTGCTTTTAAAATTTTAAAAAAATAATTTCTTGGGGGCTGGGTAAATTTTTGCGGGAAAGGGGCGGTAGGCCAAAAAAGGTTTGGGACCACTGATAGCAGAGAATCTGTAGATACGGGGGGCAAACTAAAATTTTTTTAATAGTGGTTAGTGCTTTTTTTTTTCACATTTGGCCCCCGGTTTCACTGAAATCTTTCCCAAACATTCCTGGGGATAAGGGGAATTTAAACCAAGAACATTTTCTGGGGGTTTGGGGAAAAGGGAGGTTTTAAACCCAGACATCTTTTACAAGCCCCCCATCATCCCCATCATCACAAGACGGTGCCCAGCCAAAGGGGGCCCAGCAAACTGGCATAAGCGCAGAGGAGTCGGGGGGGCGACGCCGGGTCCGACGCCAAAGAGCCGAGGGAACCTCGACAGACGGGGGAAGGCGAGACGCGAAGTCCTTGGGCCGGCAAGTATTAGTTTCTTTTCAAGCACTTAACTCTGAGGGAAACACACATTGGGGGGGGGAGAGCACTGCAGCGGGTTTTGAACAGGCTAAGAGACATGGGGAGTGCAGGATCAAAGCAGAAGAAAGAGACCCTTTGCAATGTGCTAGACAACTGGGATAGGTTTTGTTTGATGGCCATAGAAGGACACCCCCAAGAAATGAAATCTTTTGAACTTAGCAATCTGTGCACAGAGGTTTGGCCGATCGTCCATGTGAATGGTTGGTCAAACACAGGGTCCTGGGATTTGAGAAAATAAACAACTTGAATCCTATTGTTTTAAAATCCATCCAAATGAGCTGAGGGCGTTTGGGGGAAGGGGGACAGGGCCCAAAGATTATGAAAAGATAGGTGCTTTGTGACCAAAAGGCAGGGAAAAGCCTCCGTGTTCTGGCGAGCAAGAAGATCTTCCCCCCTTAAGGAGGAGAGAGAGACAGATTGCCTCAACCAGGATGGGGAGGGGGCAGCCTCCGCCTATGCAAGTTTGAACATCACAGAGCAAGCTCCAACTTTAGCCCCCACCTTTGGAACAAGCCCAGAGCTCTTTCCTGTTCCCGTGGCTCCAATTTCAACTGCAATAAAATCTCTAGAGACTCTTCCACCAATTAGGAACCAGGCAATGCGGTTTCGCGGGACGTTTCCGTCTGCCAGAGCAGCGTCCCAGCTCCGCGCTGGCTCCCTTCATTGCAGTCACCAGCAACAGTGACATTCCCTGTTTCCCCCGCCAGAAAGGACTTATGTTGTGAAGAGCCGCTCGCCTATCGGCCCTCTCTCCATGAAGATCATTTACCCCTGAGGCCAGGTGTGGGAAGGCAGAGCGAAGCAAGAGAGAGACAGAGAGTAGTTTAGATGGCCAACCCCTAATGCCGGCAGGATGATAGTGCACTTCCAAAGCGGAGAGGAAGAAGAGGATGAGTGCCCCGGAGCAGCAGGGAGGTTGATTGGGCGAATTTCCAAAGCCAGCGAGTGAGCTCTTTGAACTGGGTAAGAGCGATAGAGCGCCACCGATTCACACAGAAGGCACAGTAAGAAGAGTCGCTTCACCTATGGGAACCAGAAGCTCAAACCAGGGGCAGAAGCAAGGGATGAAGACAAAAGGTGGGAGAGGGGCATAGCATGCCCTATAAGAGCAGATACCACTTCTGAATGTACACAACAGAGTCCAACAAGCTCTTCAAATAGTCCCGTTTCTCAAATTCGACATTTTTAATTGAAAATACAATAATTTCCCCATATTCTACAACCTCGTGATATGAGGGGTCCCACCTGGTGGTCTGCAGACAGCTGTTGTCCTTCCTGTTCACTGTGGCAGAGAGAAGGTGCATTATCAACAGGCCAGATTGATAGCTCGGCAGGGGCATGGGCAGATGGAAGCTGCTGCATTTGGGAATGCCAGATGCCCAATGGAACATCAAGTGTTAATGGCCAGAGAAGAAGAGAGGGAAAATAAAATCAAATCCTGTGTGTAGAGCTAGTAACACAACAAAGGGAGTGTGAAATTGTTTTTATGTGACTGATTGGCCAAGGCAAAGGACTGTATATGTTTTTGTAAAAGTATGAAAATACATTCATAGGAATAATATGTGGTTTAAACCTGTAATAAAGTGTACAAAAATGTAATGGATGCAGGCCATGAGACATGCATGTGTGGCAGGAAAGCCAGTAATGAAAATCTTTTGGGGCCATTCAAAAGCTGATGTCTGTGTAGTTTAACTCACCTTTCTAAGCATATGCATTTCTAATTAATACACCAACGTGTGTGAATGAGGCTTCTCTAAATCAATAACAAGCATATCTGGTGGAGAATGAATGATTCTGAAAATGAATATTTGCTTGTAAAATGAGGTTGGGCTGTGGAACTGTGTCCAGAGTTTGAGAACAGTATGTTCCAGAGATAAAAAGAAGAGCCAGGATGAGATTAAAGATGTGAGAAAGATCTATTGTTTTCAAGAAAGGAGATGTGGGAAAAGAACACAGAATCAGGGGAAGTCACGCCCCTTGCTTGGGGCTTCTTTCCACATGGGCAAGTACATGGGACTGCCACAGGGTGCGGCAGACATTGTTTTGAGCAAAGGAAAAAGAAGGTCTTAAAATGATATGAATGACATTGGCCTGGAAATAGTGAATTATTTCATGCAACCTTTTGGAAATGAAAAATGACATTTTGGAACTATTTTTGTTTAATAACTGATTTAAAAGGAAGGCCTTTTGGAATTGCATTTTGGAAAGGAGATGATCTGTGTTGTTGCGTTGGAAAGTAAGTCGTAGATTGTATTAAACTGAAGGTACATGGGAGAAATCTGAGAGTACACAAACAAGGGGATGGAATTGATGAAAGGCGACATAACAGCTACACCGGTGTCCTTGGGATGATGTCATGATGAATTGATAAAAGCAGATGGACAGAGAAATGTGAGATAAACCGTGGGAGAGAGATTGTGAAAGCAAAAGATGTGATACGATGGAAATCAGAGGAGGATCCTGCGACTGGGTAATTAGCCTCCCTCTCTCTCCCCCCCTTCTCTCTATTCACCTTGCTTTCAGGTCTCAGGCCTGGAAATTTTGTGGCCATGTTTAAAAATTGAGATCCAAAAATTGGGGGGGGGGACTTTTTTTACAGGCCCCTTTCAGAGACTTATTTCAGAGACTAAGATTGCAAAAAAAAAGATATTCTTCATTTTATTTGGGGAAAAAAATAGGGGGTTTTTTTTTTCAATCAATGAAAAATGAGATTGTTTTTTATGCCAGAGACAAAGGGGATAAAAATTGGGCATGGGGTGGCCATCTGAGCCTTTAAAAAGGCTATATCCTTTTCGTTAAAATGTTTTTTCTTGTTGAATTTTTAAAGGGTCATTACCACCATTTAGTTTTTTGGGGGGTTAATTTTTATAAAAAATTAATTTTTTGGCCCTTTTAGTCAAGTGGGTTTTTAAACGGTTTTTAAAAAAAAAAAAAAAAAAGATGTCCCAAAAGCGGGGTGCCACGCCCCCCAAAAAAAAGGGGAAGGGGGAGAGGTCCCTTCCCAAAAATTTATTTTGATTGCCCCAAAAAATTTCAAGAGATGGGGTTGGGGTTTTTAAAAGGTCCAGGTATTGTTATTTGGGGGACCCCTTCCCCCCGGGGGGGGCTTGAATGGGGGTTGAAAGGAACTTAGCGAAAATAAAAAAAAACTGATTTGAAGAAATCCAAATTCTTCTTATGATATTGTTCACCTACACTGTTTGGAAAATTTTTTTTTTATGAATTGAAAAGGAAAAACCTCACAGAGAGATTCCAAAGAGCTGAAAAGAAAGGAAAAAAGGAAAAAAAAATTTGGGTTTCCGGGGGGTTTTTTTTTTTTTTGGGGAAAAAAAATTGGTTTTGGGGTTTTCCCCCCATTTTTTTTTTTATGTTTTTAGGTGATTTATTTTGGGGGTTTAAAACAAGCAAGCTAAAAAAAAAAAAAAAAATAAAAAAGGGGGCTTTTTTCTCATGATTGAAGGAAAACGGGCAGTGTGATTTAGATGATGTTTTTTGCCCCCCAAGCGAAAGAAAGGCCTTGACCCATATATCAAACCAAAAAATTTTAAAATAAATAAACCCTTGGGGCGGGGTGTTATTATCCAAAAATACATGACCCGAAAGATATGCCTGACCAAAGTTGGGACGCCAAAGGGGGTCCGGAAAAAAGGGGATTAGTCTTTTCCGGGGGGTCCGCCCCAAAAGGAACATGGGAAAGAATTGGGACTTGGGGGGGCCAGTTTTGGGGTTTTTTGTGGTTTTTAATAATTTTTGTGGGGTTTTTGGGCCCGCCGGGGGGAAGGATTTATCCCCCCTAGGGTTCCCCCCGGGGGCAGAAGTGATAAGGTTTATCAGGGAAAAAGTTTTTAAAGGGCCGACCATAGTCCAAACCCAAAGGGAATTTGACAAGATGATAGCTGGGTCTGAAGGGTTTTGAAATTGCCTTTGAAAAAAAAAAAGACCATTCAGATCCGGGATTTTTGGGAAAACAATGTTGGGGGTGGCTCCAATTGGTTTTGCCCCCCTTTATGATAATCAAGTATGATATGTTCAGGTTTTAACTATGTGCTGCCTGCCCATTTTGCTCAAAAAGCCTTTCTAGGGGAGTGGGAAATTCCCAGAAAACAGCCAAAAAACCGTGAAAGCTGTACGGTTGGAAAAACCCGAGTCCCACGGACTGGGGGGAGAAAAATTTTGGGCTGCTTAAGGGGTTTCCCCGATGTTGGTTGGGAAAACCCCGTGATAGTTTCCCCCAAAAAAAAATCCTGGGAAAAGCAGGTTTGGCTTTTCCGGATGGCGAAATGAGAGGATGCTACTTGGGGGCAATCCCGAAAAAAAGGTTTTGGGCCCCAAAACAGACAGGCCCTGTTTTGGGAAAATTTAAAACCCTGATTAAAATTTTAATACACTCTGTGCCCCAATTTTAAAACCAAAAGGGTAGATGAGGGGAAAAAAGGGAGCTTGAGCTATGAAAATTAATGGGGTTCTTAATGTAAAAAGGGAAAAAACCATTAAGATTAAAAGTCCCCACCTTTTTTCCTGCTGGCAGGAAGCCCGAAAAGTTAAAAAGAACAAAAGGCTCAGCATTGATAGCCCTTTCACTGTGAGATAGGAATTCCTTATAGATGGCTATTGTTCTCATTTTTTGTGATGACAGAGAAATGATGCAAATGATTTGTTTAATGCTTTTTGGGTTAATGAAATGTCATGTAAAAACAGTAATCACCAGCCAAAAGATTGTTTTAACCATAAGGGAAGGGGGGGGGTTTAAATTTTTCCCCCTTTCCCCCCCCCGGGGGGGCCCCCTTTTTCCCCCCCCCCCGGAAAAAAGGGCCCCAAGGGCCCCCCTTTCCCCCTTTCCCCCTTTTTTTTCCCTTAAATTTTCAAAAGGGGGGCCCCAAATTCCCCCTTTTAAGGGGGGAAAACCCCCAAAAAAAATTCGGGGGGGTTTTTTTAAAAAAAAAAAAATTTTTTTTTTTTCCCCCCCCAAAAAACCCCCCCCGGGGGAAAAGGTTTTTTTTAAAAATTTTTCCTTTTTAAAAAAACCCCCCCCCTTTTTCCCCCAAACCCCCCCGGGAAAAACCCCAAAAAGGGGCCCCCCCCTTTTTTTTTTTTTTTTCCCCCCAAACCCCTTCCCCAAAAAAAACCTTTTAAATTTTTCCCCCCCCTTTTTTTTCCCGGGTTTCCTTTTTTTTTTAAAAATTAAGCCCCCCTTTAAAAAAAAAAAGGGGGAAAAAAAAATTTTTTTTTTTCCCCCGGGGGTTTTTTTTTTTAAAAAGGGGGGGGGAAAAAATTTGGGGTTTGGTTGGAAAAAAACCCCATTCCTTTTTGGGCCCCTTTTTAAATTTTTTTAAAAAAAGGGAAAAAAAAAAAAAAAACCCCCTTTTAAAAGGGGGGGCCCTTTTTTTTAAAAAAAAAAGGGGGCCCCCCCCCAAAAAAAAAAAAACCCCCCCCCCTTTTTCCGGGGCCCCAAAAATTTGGTTTTTTTTTTTTAAAAAAAAAAAACCCCCCCTTTTGGGTTTTTGGGGGTTTTTTTTAAAAAAGGGGTTCCCCCCCCCCTTAATTTTTAAAAAACCCCCCCCCCCCCCGGGGGGGGGGGGGGCCCCCTTCGCGGCCCCCAAAAAAGGGGAAATTAAATTTTTCCCCCCAAAAAATTTGGGGGGGAAAAAAATTTTCCCCCCCTTTTTTTTTTTAAAAGGGGGGGGTTTTTTCCTTTTTTAAAAACCCCAATTTTTTTCCCTTTTTTTTTTCCCCCCTTTTATTTCGGGCCCTTTTGGGGCCCTTTTTTCCCCCCTTTTCCCCTTTTTTCCCGGTTCCCCCCTTTTTAAACCCCCGGGGGAAAAAAGGGGTTCCCCCCCCCGGGCCCTAAAATTTTTTCCCGGGGGGGTTTTTTTTTGGGGGTTTTTGGGGGGGTTTTTCCCCTTTTTTTTTCCCCCCCCCGGGGAAAAAAATTTTTGGGGGGGAAAAGGGGGGGGAAAAAACCCTTTCCCCCCCGGGGGGGAAAAGGGGGGCCCTTTTTTTGGGGGGAAAAGGGGGGGGGGGGGGGGGTTTTTTGGGGGGGTTTTTTTTTTTTTTTTAAAAAAAAATTTTTTTTTTTCCCCCCGGGGGGCCCGGGGGGGGGGGGGGGGGAAAAAAAATTTTTAAAAAAAAACCCCCCCCCGGGGGGGGGGAAAAAGGCCCGGGCTTTTTAAGGGGGGGCTTTTCCCTTGTTTTTTTTTCCCAAGGGGGGCCCCCCCCCTTTTAAAAAACCCCTTTTCCCCGGGGGGGGGTTTTTTTTTCCCGGAAAGGGGCCCCCCCCTTTTTGGTTTTTTTTTTAAATTTTTTGGGGTTTTTAAAACCCCCCCCCCAAAATTTTAAAAAATTTGGAATTTTTTTTTTAAAAAAAAAAATTTTTTTAAAGAAGAAATGGGGGAAATTTTGGTTTTTTAAAAAAAAAAAGGTTTTTTTCCCCTTTTTGGGAAAAAGCCCCCCCAAAAAAAACCCCCCGGGGGGGGGTTTTTTTTTTAAAACCCCCTTTCCCCTTTTTTGGCCTGGGGGGGAAAAAAGGGGGCCCCCAAAAGGGGGGCCCCCCCTAAGGGGGGAAAAAAAAAATTTTCCCTTTCCCCCCCGGGCCCCCCCCCCCCTTTTTTTCCCCCCTTTTCCCCCCCCCTCCCCCCGGGCCCAAATTTTCTTTTTTTTCCCCCGGGGGTTTGGTTTTTCCCCCCCGGGGCGGTTCCCCCCCCCCCCAAAATTTTTTCCCCCCAAAAGGTTTTTTTCCGGGGCCCTTTTTGGGGGGGCCCCCCGGGGCCCTTAAAAACCCCTTTCCCCCCCCCGGGTTAATTTTTTCCCCCAAAAAAACCCCCCGGGCCCCCTTTTTTCCCCCAAAACCCCAAAACCAATTTCCCCCCGGGGGGAAAAAAAAAAAAAAAAAAAAAAAAAAGGGGGGGGAAAAAGGGGGGAGGGGGCCCCCCGGGTTTTAAAAAAAAAAAATTTTTTTTTCCCCCCCCTTTTTGGGGGGCACAGGGGGGAAAAGGGCCCCCCCCCCCTTTTTTTTTTTTAAAAACCCCCCCTTTTAAAAAAAAAAAATTTTTTTTTTTTTTTTTTTAAAAAAAAATAAACAAAAAAAACCATTTTTTTCCCCAAAAAAAAAAAAAAAAATTTTTTTTTCCCCCCAAAAGGAAAAAACCCCTTCTTTTTTTTTAAATTTTTTGGGGGGGGAAAAAAGGGGACTTTTTTTTCCCGGGTTTTTTTTCCTTTAAAAACCCCCAAAAATTTTTTTTCAACCCCTTTCCCCTTTTCCCCCCCCTTTTTTTTTTAAAGGGAAAAAAAAAAATTTTTTTTTTTTTCCCTTTTTTTTTTTCCCCCAAAAACCCCCCCTTTTTTTGGGAAAAAAAATTTTTTTTTAAAAAAACCAAAAAACCCCCCCCCCCTTTTTTTTTGGGGGAAACCCCGGGGGAAAAAAAAAATTTTAAAATTTTTAAAAAAAAGGGGAAAGGGTTTTAAAAAAAAAAAGGAAAAAACTTAAAAAAAATTTTAAAAATTTTTAAAAACCGGGTTTTAAAAAATTAAAAAAATTTTTTTTTTTTTAAAGGGGGGGGGGGGCCCCCCCCCAAAATTTTCCCAAAACCGGGGTTAAAGGTTTTTAAAAACCCAAAAAAAAAAGGTCCCTTTTTTTTTTTTTAAAAAAAAAAATTTTAAAAAATTTTGGGGAAAATTTTTTTTTTCCCCCCAAAAAAAAAAATTTAACCAAAAAAAAAAAAAAAAAAAAAAAAAAAACCCCCCCTTTTAAAAATTTTTGGGGTTTTTTTTAATTTTTTTTGGGGGTTTTTAAAAAAAATTTAAACCCCCCCCCTTTTTTTTTTTTTGGGGGCCCCTTTTTCCAAAAATTTTTCAAGGGGGTTTTTTAAAAAAAACCCCCCCAAAAAAATTTTTTTTTTTTTTTTTAAAAAAGGGCCGGGGGTTTTTTTTTGGGGGGGGGAAAAAATTTTAAAAATTTTAAAATTTTATTGGGGCCCCTTTTTTTTTTTTTTTTTCCTTTTTTTTTTAAAATTTAAAAAAAATTTAAAAGAACGGGGGGGGGAAAAAAAAAAAAAAATTAAAAAATTTTTTTTTTTTCAAATTTTAATTTTGGAAAAATTTTCCCCCCCTTTTAAAAAAAATTAAAAATTTTTAAAAAATTTTTAAAAAAAATTTTTTTATTTAAAATTTTTAAAAATTTTTCCCAAAATTTTTTTTTTTTAAAAAAAACCCCTTTAAAATTTTTTTTTCCCCCAAAAAAATTTTTGAAAAAAATTTTTTTTTGTTTCCCCCCTTCCCTTTTTGGGGCCCCGGGGGCCGGGGGAAAAAACTTTTCTTTTTTTAAAAAATTTTTTTTGGGGGGGGGGTTTTTTTTTTAAATTTAAACCCAAAAAGGGGAAAACCCCCAACCTTTTAAAAAAAAAAAACCCCCCCAAAAAACCCTTTTTTTTTAAAAAACCCCAAAAAATTTTTCCCTTTTTCCCCCCCCCCTCCCAAAAAAAAAATTTTTTTTTTAAAAAATTTGGGAAAAACCTTTTTTTTCCGGTTTAAAAATTAAAGGTTTTTAAAAAAAACCCCCCCGGCCCTTTGGGGCCAATTTTGGGGATAAAAAAAGGGGGGGGAAAAGGGGCTTCATTAAAAAATTGCTGAAAATAAAATTTTCAAATTCCGCCAAATTTGGGTTTTTAAATTTAAAATTTTTTCCCTTTTATAGGTTTTGGGGGGTTTCCCCCTTTTTTGGGGACCCTTTTAACCCCCCTTTTTTAAAAAGGTGTTTTTAAATCCCTTTTGAAACCAAAAGGGGCTCAATAAATTTTTGGGTTTTTTCCCTTGGAACATATGTTAAGGGCCCGGGGAAAGAAAATAAAAGAAAAAAAAAAATCAATTTTTAAAAAAAAAAGGGTTTGGAAAGGGTTTAAAATTTTAAATTTTTTAATGTTTAAGCAAGGAAAGGGATATTTTTTAAAAAAAAAAGGAAAAATTTTAAATTTTTTTTAAACCTTAAAAGGTCCCAAAAATTAATTGGTCAAAATCAGTTTAAAAGTTAAAATTTTTTTTTTTCAAAACTATGTCTTTTTTTCAATCTTTCTTTTCATTTTTAAATTTTCCCAAACTTTTATTTCCAAACACAAGATTTTTTTTGGGGAAAAAATATTTCCAAAATTGGGTTTGGGGGGGCTTTTGGTTTGAGAACATTGGGGAAAAAAAAAGGACCTTTAATGAAAGGTTTTTTTTTTTCGAAAAGGGGGAAAAAACCAAACGGGGCCCCTTTTGGGATTTTTCATAAAAAATTAAAGGGCGAAATGGGGCCCTTTTTTACAAAAAAAAAAGATCTTTTAAATGTAAACTTCCCCGGTTTTTTTTTAAAACCTTTTGGTAAAAACATTTTAACTTTTTGTTTTAGGTTTAGGAAAAAGGGGTTTTTTGGGGGAAAATTTGCGTTGGAAAAACTCTTTTTTTTGGAAGGACATAAAATTGAGGGGAAAATCGTTTGTGGGCTTCCCGCCCCTGTTCCGGGATGATCTAGGGAAAGAAAAGCAGAGGAAAAATTAATAACCTAAAAGGGGAAGAAAGAGTGTGTAAATCAAGGGAGGTCCGCGCTGGGTTTGCCCCCCCCTTTCTCCCCCCCCTTTCCTTTTCACCGGGCCTGGAATTAGGGGGAAAAACAAAAGGGGGAAAAG
>JARBWK010003100.1:0-13263 GCA_030556195.1 Anolis apletophallus | reverse complement strand
GGGAGAAGAAACAGCTTGGCAATAACTCCATCAGGTCTTGTGAGAGTGAATGGCGAGAGGGTCCCTCTTCCATATTCCAACTGCCATAGTTTTGGCTTAGCCTACCATGTTGCTCTGTTTTCAATCACTGCCATGTGACCAGAAGCTCACTTTTAACCCGGTTTCGAACTGTCAACCTGTCGGTGGGCAAGATTTACTGAAGCTGCAGCTGGTGTGCTAAAGCCAGCCCATCAACAAAGATAAAGTCGGCATTTCAGTCTGTCAAACCCTAGCTGTTGTCAACCTAGCAGTTCAAAAAACATGCAAACGTGAGTAGATAAAATATGTTCCGTTCTGTGGGAAAAAGGGAGAGAGGAGCAGGCGTGATATGACTGCATTATTTTGGTCCAGCAACTGGTGAGAGGTCCCACTTCCATGTTCCAACTTCCATAGCTTTGGCCTCTGAGTGAGAGAAGAGCAGATACAACACTATCATGCTGTGTCCAGTAACTGGTGAGAGGTCCTACTTCCATGTTCCAACTTCCATAGCTTTGGCCTCTGAGGAGAGAAGAGCAGCCAGATATACACCATCGTGGTCTTTGTCCGGCAACAGGTTGGCGAGGTCCCACTTCCATGTTCCAACTTCCATAGCTTTGGCCTCTGAGGGGAGAGCAGAGAAGAGCAGCCACATATAACTCCATCGTACTTGGTCCGGCAACAGGTTAGAGGTCCCACTTCCATGTTCCAACTTCCATAGCTTTGGCCTCTGAGGGAGAGAAGAGCAGCCAGATATAACTCCATCGTATTTTGGTCCGGCAACAGGTTCGAGGTCCCACTTCCATGTTCCAACTTCCATAGCTTTGGCCTCTGAGGGAGAGAAGAGCAGCCAGATATAACTCCATCGTTGTTCCAACTTCCATAGCTTTGGCCTCTGAGGGAGAGAAGAGCAGCCAGATATGACACCATCGTGCTTTGGTCCGGCAACAGGTTAGAGGTCCCACTTCCATGTTCCAACTTCCATAGCTTTGGCCTCTGAGGGAGAGAAGAGCAGCCACATATAACTCCATCGTACTTTGGTCCGGCAACAGGTTAGAGGTCCCACTTCCATGTTCCAACTTCCATAGCTTTGGCCTCTGAGGGAGAGAAGAGCAGCCAGATATAACTCCATCGTACTTTGGTCCGGCAACAGGTTCGAGGTCCCTACTTCCATGTTCCAACTTCCATAGCTTTGGCCTCTGAGGGTTCCAGAGAAGAGCAGCCAGATATGACACCATCGTGCTTTGGTCCGGCAACAGGTTCGAGGTCCCACTTCCATGTTCCAACTTCCATAGCTTTGGCCTCTGAGGGAGAGAAGAGCAGCCAGATATGACACCATCGTGCTTTGGTCCGGCAACAGGTTCGAGGTCCCACTTCCATGTTCCAACTTCCATAGCTTTGGCCTCTGAGGGAGAGAAGAGCAGCCAGATATGACACCATCGTGCTTTTGGTCCGGCAACAGGTTAGAGGTCCCACTCCATGTTCCAACTTCCATAGCTTTGGCCTCTGAGGGAGAGAAGAGCAGCCACATATAACTCCATCGTGCTTTTGGTCCGGCAACAGGTTAGAGGTCCCACTTCCATGTTCCAACTTCCATAGCTTTGGCCTCTGAGGGAGAGAAGAGCAGCCAGATATGACACCATCGTGCTTTGGTCCGAGGGAGAGAAGAGCAACATATGACACCATCGTTTGTTCGAGGTCCCACTTCCATGTTCCAACTTCCATAGCTTTGGCCTCTGAGGGAGAGAAGAGCAGCCAGAGATGACACCATCGTCGTTTGGTCCGGCAACAGGTTCGAGGTCCCACTTCCATGTTCCAACTTCCATAGCTTTGGCCTCTGAGGGAGAGAAGAGCAGCCAGATATAACTCCATCGTGCTTGGTCCGGCAACATGTTCGAGGTCCCACTTCCATGTTCCAACTTCCATAGCTTTGGCCTCTGAGGGAGAGAAGAGCAGCCAGATATGACACCATCGTGCTTTGGTCCGGCAACAGGTTCGAGGTCCCACTTCCATGTTCCAACTTCCATAGCTTTGGCCTCTGAGGGAGAGAAGAGCAGCCACATATAACTCCATCGTACTTTGGTCCGGCAACAGGTTAGAGGTCCCACTTCCATGTTCCAACTTCCATAGCTTTGGCCTCTGAGGGAGAGAAGAGCAGCCAGATATGACACCATCGTGCTTTGGTCCGGCAACAGGTTCGAGGTCCCACTTCCATGTTCCAACTTCCATAGCTTTGGCCTCTGAGGGAGAGAAGAGCAGCCAGATATAACTCCATCGTGCTTTGGTCCGGCAACAGGTTCGAGGTCCCTCTTCCATGTTCCAACTTCCATAGCTTTGGCCTCTGAGGGAGAGAAGAGCAGCCAGCCCGGCAGGTTAGAGGTCCCATTCCATGTTCCAACTTCCATAGCTTTGGCCTCTGAGGGAGAGAAGAGCAGCAGCCAGATATAACTCCCATCGTGTTCCAACTTTGGTCCGGCAACAGGTTAACTCCATCGAGGTCCCCCACTTCCATGTTCCAACTTCCATAGCTTTGGCCTCTGAGGGAGAGAAGAGCAGCCAGATATAACTCCATCGTACTTTGGTCCGGCAACAGGTTAGAGGTCCCTCTTCCATGTTCCAACTTCCATAGCTTTGGCCTCTGAGGGAGAGAAGAGCAGCCAGATATAACTCCATCGTACTTTGGTCCGGCAACAGGTTAGAGGTCCCTCTTCCATGTTCCAACTTCCATAGCTTTGGCCTCTGAGGGAGAGAAGAGCAGCCACATATAACTCCATCGTACTTTGGTCCGGCAACAGGTTAGAGGTCCCTCTTCCATGTTCCAACTTCCATAGCTTTGGCCTCTGAGGGAGAGAAGAGCAGCCAGATATAACTCCATCGTATTTTGGTCCGGCAACAGGTTAGAGGTCCCTCTTCCATGTTCCAACTTCCATAGCTTTGGCTTCTGAGGGAGAGAAGAGCAGCCAGATATGACACCATCGTGCTTTGGTCCGGCAACAGGTTAGAGGTCCCACTTCCATGTTCCAACTTCCATAGCTTTGGCCTCTGAGGGAGAGAAGAGCAGCCAGATATGACACCATCGTGCTTTGGTCCAGCAACTGGTGAGAGGATCTCCTTCCATGTTCCTCCTGCCATTGCTCTGTAGTGTGTCAAAGAGAAGGACTAGGAAGCTAAAAACTCCATGATTAATTTACCATGCTGAGATAATACACCAAGTCAATACAGCAATTCTGGGTTTGGAAATGTTTATGTGCATGAGAGAGAAAAGGAGATATGCCAGGTTGTTTATATCAGGAGCATTCACACGAGAACCTTAACTGGCCAAGCCGACTGTCTTAATGACAAAGGAGGAAAATGTAGCAGCTGGAGGTGTGGATGTTCGGTGACCCCAGCACCCATTGCTGGGCAGTGAGATATACCACTCCTTAATGAGATCCCGCCTGAGGAGGGACATGGAGGGGAATGAGACAGCTGCAGCTCTCGCTGTGGGAGAGACACATTAATCCTGTGCGAAATGAATTGGATGTGCAACTTGAAACAGCCGACTGGAGCCACGTCATCGCTAAAGACTTTATGGGGCTTTTTTAAAAAAGGTCTTCCAAACCTTTTCTTTTTTTTTTTAAATATCTTTATTCAACAGAATATATTTTCCAGGGTATATATAAAATCAAAGTTGTGAGCAGTGGGGGAAAGCGGGGAGAAAGGTTATATAGAATTGGGTAAGAGGGAAGGTAGGTAGGAACGGGCGTGTGGGCTTACTTTGGGGTCACAGAAGTGGGAGGGGGAAGTCTAGTTAGAGATTTAAGAAAGGTAGGATAAAATTGACTTCCAGTCGTCCTGCTTTAGAGAAGGGTCTTCCTTTTCCTTCGTTCCCTCTCTTCAGCTTTTGTCTTTGGATTCTTCTCTATTTTGTATCCTCTCTTAGGAGATAGGTCTTTAAAAGTCTTCTACTTTATATTTTCTATCCTTTAAGTAGTCCATCACTACTGTCCAGTCTGTCTCTCTTATAGGTGTTCCTTTATATCTTGTCAGCAGAAAAGTGAGTCTATCCATATTTCTTATTTCTAGAATTTTCAGCAGCAATGTCTCTTCATCTGGGATGGTCGGTTCTTTCCAGCATCTCGCGTAGCATAACCTTGCCGCTGTACTCAAGAGAAAAAATAGTTTATCTGTATTATTTTCCAACTTATTTTCATGCATGCCTAACAGATAGGTCTCAGGTTGTAGGGGTATTTTTATTTTTAACATTTTTTGTAGGGTCTCTTGGGTGCTTTTCCAATATGCTTTTGCTTTTTCGCACGTCCACCATAGGTGGAAATACGACCCTCCACTTTGCTGCATTTCCAGCAATTGGTGTTCATATTCCTGTAGCTTCTACCCAGTTTTTTTCTGGGGTCATATACCACCTATACGCCTGTTTTGAACCAATTTTCCTTTAACCCAATAGCGTAAGTGTATTTCAATTTTTTTCTCCAAATTTCTTCCCATCTACTTCTGTCAATTGTTTTACCCACATTTTCATTCCCTCTTTTCATATAGTTTTTTCCTCTTTTTGTCCTGATCCCATTCTAATAGCTTCTTGTATATTTTGGTTATTATTTTTTTTCCGATTTCATTATTATGTCCCAAAAATTACTCTGTTCTTGAAATCCTAACTTCGTCTTTTTGCGAAATATTCCTTCAACTGTCTGTACTGTAGCCAGGATATCTTGTTGTTTATCTCAGCTATTTCTTGTTGGCTCTTCAGTTTCATCTCCCCATTCTCCTTCTTTATCAGCTCCTTATATTTTGGCCAATCCTGCCATCCTAGTGTTCTTAACTGTACGGCCTCCAGGGTGAGACCCATAATGGCGTTTTTGTTATACATCTTTATTCTGTATTTTCTCCAAATTTGCAGCAGACCTGATCTCACAAAGTGGTTTCCGAACCTTTTCTCGTTTTTTGCTCCCTCGTACCACATATATTTGTGCCAGCCTGATCTTAGTTCTGATCCCTCCAAGATAAGTAGTTTTTTCTTCTCCAGCGTCGCCCATTCCCTTGACCACACTAGGGCGCAGGCCTCCGAGTATAGTCTAAGGTCAGGTGCTGCTAGGCCTCCCTTGTTCTTGTTTTCTGTTAAGATCTTTGCACTTATCCTGCCTTTTTTCCCCTGCCATATGTACTTTAGAATATCCCTGTTCCAATCTTTTAATAGCTTTTGCCCTCGAATAATAGGGAGATTTTGGAAGAGGAACAGCATTTTTGGTAAGATGTTCATCTTCACGCTGGCTATCCTTCCTAACAGTGACAGTTTGTTTTTCTTCCAGCCTTCCATCTCTTTCTTCAGGTCCTTCCACTTTACTATATAGTTGTTCTGGAGTAAATTGATGTTTCTCGATGTTAACACTATTCCTAGGTATTTAAGTCTTGTCACAATCTGTATGCCCCATCTTTCTTGCAATTCTTCCGCTTCCTTCTTTGGTATATTCTTCGTGAGGGCTTTTGTCTTTTCCATATTTAATTTGAGTCCTGCGATCTCCCCATACTTCTGGATCGTGTCCAACCAGATCTCCAGGTTCTCCTTCGGCTCTTCAATCACACATATAATATCGTCAGCAAAGGCACGGAGTTTGAACTCTTGCCCTTGAATTCTCGTCCTTTTAATCTAATGTCATCTCTTATTTTGTCAATAGCACCTTGTTCAATAGCACCTCCAGGTCATAATAAAGATGAGCGGCGATAAAGGGCAACCCTGGCGGGTGCCCTTTGTTATTTCTATCTTCTCTGATTCTTGATTATTAATCCATATTTTGGCTTCTTGTTTCTTCCAAACCTTTTCTCATGAGATGGGCTCCTTGGAGTCACTTTGATCAAAACAACGTGCAACTGTCATCTCAAATTCCCTCCCAAGGAGACTGTGAGGATCTCTGGTGGGAAACGGTTCAAAAGGTTTTCATTTGCTTCTCTGCTGTTCTATCTGTTCTTGGCTGGAAGTCCATTTCTGCGTTCATGAGACCCCTATGGGGCAGGTCCATCCCTGTTTTGTTCTAGCGACTGCTTGAAGGTTGACCGACGTGCTTCATGGGCGAGTGCAGGCCCGGATTAACACCTTTTTGCACCCTAGGCCACACTTTGTAATTACGCCCCCTTTAAGCCAACCTCTACTGCCCCCTCCCCCGCCCCCCACAACACTCAGACCCACACTTGGCTGGCTTTCGCCATGGTGCCTCCGGAGCAGAAGAGAAAGGCGAGTAGGCACCACACCGCCACCTCCAAGGTGCCCATTCCCACCGGCTGGAAAGCTCCGCTGTGCTCTGAAGGTCTCCTCGGGAGGCTTGGGGAGAGCGCAGCAGGTGCAAAAACGCTCCAAAGGCACGCATGAGAGAGAGAAAGAGCGAGAGATAACGAGAGTGAGAGAGCAAGAGAGAGAGAGAGAGAGAGAGAGAGAGAGAGAGAGAGAGAGAGAGAGATGCCTGCTTGGCGTGTGCTCCCGCAGACCGAGGAAGGATTCAGGTTGGGGTTTGTGCGGCTTTTGTTCGGCTGCTCCCGAAGGCAGGAGAGCCAGACCCTGGCCTTGATCCCTCCCTCCCGCAGCTCCCTTTGGCCAAGCAAGCTGCCCCGGTTTGGTCCGAGAGCGCAGGAGCGAGCCTGGGTTGGTGTGGTCTCATGCTGGGGACCTGGGAGAGGTCCACCCAAGCAACCCCCTTTCTCTCCCCTCTCTCCCCCTCCCTCCCTCTCTTCCTTCTTTACTTTCTTTCTTTCCTCCTAGTTGACTCCTACTCCTCCTTCTCTGCTCCCTCCCACCGCCCTCTCCCAGACTCTGCCGCTTGGCTCTGGCTGCAGGACTTTACAGTCTGCCGCCGGGGGAGCCGGGTGAGTCACCATGGAGATGGCTTCCCCAGGAGCCAGGAGGTCAGGGCAGCCAGAGACCCACGGGCAAATCAATGGATCAATGCGAGGGCCCCGCCGCAGCCCAGAGAGTGAGAGACGGAGGGGACGGAGCAGAGACTTTGCCGGGAGAAGTAGTGAGGAGGGGCATGAGAAAGGGGGAAAGAGGGGCGTGGACCATTTTATTATTATTATTATTATTATTATTTTGGTCCGTGATCTGCGCCCCCCTCCTTGGCTTGTGCCCCTAGGCCATGGCCTAGGTTGGCCTTATGGTTAATCTGGCCATGGGCGAGTGGAGATTTGAACCCAGCTCACTCAAATCCTGACTTGAGGATAAGGCCCTACATCTCTTTCATCTTCCATAATCTTGGCTAACAATGTGGAGCAACCCTGGGCCCAGTACACTTGGTTACTTCTCTGCAGTCACTTCTTGATAGCACAGTTTTCTTTGAAAGCCCCCGTGAATAAGAACGGAATCGGAATGTGACAAAATAGTAATAATTAAAAAACCCACCAACAACCCTCAACCTACCATCTTCAAAACAATACTTTTCTGGCCTACTTACTCGGTTTCCCAAACAGAAGCGATGCCACCTTTTGAAATTCTGGCCCCAATATCAGCACGCAGAGGATGTTTTTCGGAAAATCTGGCTTGTAGACTGCATGAATAATTAATCCATTCAAATGTCATAAAATTATCATCTCTCCCAACAGCTCGATCCATCCTCGTATCAAATGTGCCTCCTTCCCCACTCCCACCTGGTCTAATTAAAGCAAAAGTAAAACCACTACAATAGGATTCAGACTGGGTCTGAATCCTATTGTAGCACCAACTAAAGTTGACCCACTGCGTCAAAGACACTTACATAAACACTGGTGTATTTCATTGCGGGGTCCCTCAGGGGGCAATTCTCTCCCCTCTGTTACTGGTGCGCAGCTTTGGGCTTGGGAGTCATCAGTATGCTGATGACAATGAGCTCATTCTGAGGATGGAGGGCCGGCCCAAATCCATACCTGTTAATTTCCATAGCTGCCTTGAGGCTGTTACTGGATGCCTGTGAGCCAGTAGGTTGAAGGTGAATCCGGCAAAGACGGAGATCCTGTGGTTGGTCGTCCGGGTAGTGGGGATGCTCAGCTTCAGGCCCGGATTATCCATAAGGCCACCCTAGGCCATGGCCTAGGGTGGCATTTTTGGGGGGGCAACAGGTCGGGACCCCAATTTTTTTAAAAAAATCCCCAAAAAATTCCCAAAAATATTCCTTTTTTTAAAAAAAAGTGGGCATGTGCACGGCGGCGCAAGTGCCATCCACAGCCGCCGCCCCCTTTGCTCTGCTCCCCATGGCTCCGCCCTCCCTCCTAAAGCGTCATGCCGTGCGGTCTTAGAAGCGGCCGAAATCGCCGCTTCTGAGGCATGTGTGGCATCGGCTCCGGGGGTGGGGTTTTCCTTCCTCCTCGTCCTCGTGCTGGCGAGGAGGAAGAGGTGGGGCCAGGGGCGGGGGTGGTGAGGGGCGGAGCCAGGGGAGGGGCGGAGCCGGGGGCGGAGGCAGACCCTTTGGCCTAGGGCGCTAAAAGGGCCTGGTCCGGGCCTGCTCAGCTTCCAACCCTGGACGGCATGACATTATGTCCGTCATCATCTGTTAAGGGCCTTGGGGGTTACCTTGGACCCTTTGCTGTCAATGGAGGCTCATGTCTCCACCGTCACCAGAGTGGCGTTTTTCCATCTTCACCAGGTGAGGAAGCTGGCCCCCTACCTGTCCCGACACGACCTGGCCACAGTGGTCCAAGCTACGGTCATCTCGAGGCTAGACTACTGTAACGCTCTTTACATTGGCCTTCCCTTGTTGGTGATCTGGAAACTCAAGCTGGTGCAGAACGCTGCAGCTCAACTCCTTGCCGGAGTCTCGGTAAGCTGTCACATCATGCCAATTCTGCGCGGGCTGCACTGGCTACCTGTAGAATGCCGGATTACCTTCAAAGTGTTAGTTCTGACTTTTAAGGCCTTAAATGGTCTGGGGCCAGTGTACCTGTGGGACCGCCTCATCCCATATTGTCCCACCAGATCTTTGCGCTCCGAAGAGCAGAACCTCCTGGTCGTTCCCAGCCCTAAGGGATACCGCTTGACTGCAACCCCTTCGAAGGGTGTTTTCGATCGTTTCTCCAGTGCTCTGGAACACATTGCCCGCTGACGTCTACGCTATTCAGGGCTTCCTATCATTTCGAAAAGCCTGCAAGACTTTGTTGTTTCGGCAGGCTTTCGGAGCCTGACTAGCGACAGTTTTCTCCTGTTGTAAACAAGGCCCGGATTACCCATAAGGCCACCCTAGGCCATGGCCTAGGGTGGCACCTTTGGGGGGGCAGCGGGTCCGAACCCCCCAAAATCTTTTAAAAATAAAAAAAAATGCAAAAAAAATTCTTTAAAAAGGGCGCATGCGCGCAGCGGCGTAAGCACCATTCATGGCCGCCCCCCCTTGATACGAGGATTGCTCCCCTTGGCTCTGCCCCCGCCCTCGGCTCCGCCCCACCCCCGGCTCCACTCCCACCTCCTCGCCAGCGCGAGGAGGAGGAAGGAAAGCCCCCCCCCGGAGCCGATGTGGGGCTTCCCCACGGCTCCTCCCTCACTCCCTCCCTCCTAAAGCCATCATACCGGCCTGAAAAGGGCGATTTCAGCCACTTCTCAGGCAGGCATGGTGGCTTTAGGAGGAGGAATGAGGAGGAGCCGTGGGAGGCCCTGCATAGGCTCCGGGGTGGGTTTTCTTCTTCCTCCTCGCCGGCGAGGAGGCGGGGGCGGAGCCGGGGGCGGGGGCAGAGCCTTTGGCCTAGGGTGCCAAAAGGGCCTGATCCGGGCCTGTTGTAAACACCATCTTGTATTACCTGTTGTATCGTGGCGTTTAACGCGCTGTTTTATCGTGATATTTTAATGCTGTTTTAATTGTGATATTTTTATTTATTTTAGCTGTATTTTAGCTTTATTTCTGTGTTTGTGTGTAATCTGCCCCGAGCCATTGGGAGTGACGGCGAAGAAATTCGTATATATAAATAAATAAATAAATATTTGTACCCCGCCTTTCTCAAACTGGGGGACACAGACTCAGGACAAGCTGGCCAAATTTGTTTGGTGGCCTCTGTCTAATTTTCAGGCAATAATTAACCCCAAATTAACCCGCTGTGTTAATTTTTAGGAGATTTGGGGTTGGGATTTCGGTGGTTGCACTTATTGCTCAGATATGTTCTGTGAACCACATTTCACCCACACTTGGATTTAAACTGCATCATGTTAATTTGACCCACAGGTACAGTAGTGGGCACAGGATGGAAGTGCTTGTATTTGGGAGGGAGGGAATCAGTATTAATGCTGTGGTGGACAGTAAGTGGGGAATGATGAATGGTTCATAACACTCGCTGTCATTAATCCCAATTAACCTACAATCTTTGCCATTTGTTTCCAAGCTGCCTGACTTCCTGTTGCATTTTAATGAGGTTTCATTGCCTCCCAAATGGTAACGAATGCTTTAAAGCAGGGTTGGGCAGTGATCAGAGGTGGAAGGGGTCTTGGAAGGCGGCATTCCTGTGTCCTCCAACTGCCCCAATTTGCAATGGAAAAGTCCTGGATAATCTCTGCTGTCCCCACTTATGGGGTTGCCATATTATTATTGTTATTAATTTTTATTTATTTATTTATTTATTTACAGAATTTACACCCTTCTCTTCTCACCCCCGCAGGGGGACTCAGAGTGGCTAACAGTGGCAACGATTCGATGTCGCAATAAATTACAATTATAATAAGATAAAAACATACAATACCATAGATTAAAAACAACATTAAGTAAACAATCTAAAGCCTTTCCCATTACAACAATCATATGGTCTGATTCCATGTTCAGGTGCCGTTAAATCCATTATTTATTTTATTTTATTGTTCAATTTTGTATACCGCTCCTCCCTGCAGGCTCGAGGTGGTTTACATAAAACAGCAGATTAAAATACAAATAAAACATTTTGTTGTGTAAAACACAAAGGCATGGTTTGTCATGGAGCCAGTCGGCAGCCATCCCACGATGTAGAACTACATGTGGTGGGGCTCCATCATAAAACTAGAGAGGAACTGGCACATGCCACTCCAGTGGCAACTTGGGAGGGTTACTGTGTTCAATTGGAGTCAATGAGCAAAAGCCAGGTGGCGGACATTTCTCCCTGTGGGATGAGGTGGGAGGAAGCCGGCCGATGCGTGGCAAGTCCAGCGGCCCATTTGATGAGGTTCAGAGTCAGTACCTTGAATTAAAAGCAAATCAGTAGGCATTCTGCACCAGTTTGAGCTTCCAGATTCTCTTTGGGGGAATCCCACATAACATCATCATCATAATCATCATTATTTGTACTTGTACGCCGCCACTCCCCGAGGGCTCGGAGTGGCTTACAGTCAAGTAAAACACACAGAGGCAGGGCCGTAGCCAGGATTTTGATTCGGGGGTGAGACTGGGTGGAAGAGGGTCTACCCTAGCAAACCTTTTGTATTGTTATCCCAATAACCCCATTAATGTGGGATATAATGAGCATGGTGATCTGTAGGCATGAGAAAAAAGTTATGAAAATGAAATTATTCGTAAGAAATTCGTAAGAATTGCTACTTTTGAGTATTTCCGCACCTGGAACGCCAACCAGGAAGTGGACTTTCTTTATAGAACTTCGGGGCCAGGATTTTCTTAAGTGTCGTTATTAGGTCGTAAGGGGGCACCCTCCTTCTCTCTCACCACCCTCCCGCCTCCCTTGCCAATAAGTATTATGGCAAGGCAAGCCCTAAACTCGCTCCTTCTTTCAGCTGGAAGCCCGGAAAAATGTAAACAGAGAGGATTACTCAGAAGTAAATCTGCAAAGGAGGGCACTTTGGATGAAGTGCCCTCCTTGTGGATTTACTCTGAGTAAACCTCTCTGTTTACATTTTTCCAGGCTTCCCCAGCCTCTCCTGCCCTGCCAGGATCTAAAGCATCAAAGAGTATTGGGGTGAGAAACCAACCTAATGTTTAATAGAATGAATGCTACTGTAAGTGCCACTGCCTAATATTATAAGTAAGCCAACTGGTCATATACCTACATTCCATGCACATGCAATAATACAGCAGTAATAACAATGGGTATAAGAAGAGGTAAAATTCAAACCGTAGTATTCTGACTGGTCCCTCCTCAAACTGCAAAAGGCTCTTCTCTATGAGCGGGAAAAGGCAAAACCCGGGCACAGCGTTTGCTGCCTGGGTGCGCACACATACATATTCTTTGGGGGAATTGCTGCAGAATCTTCTCTATGAGCCCGGATTCTGCAGCAAATCCCCCAAGAATATGTATGTGTGCACCCAGGCAGCAAACGCTGTGCCTGGGGTTTTGCCTTTCCCGGGCTCAGAGAGAAGAGCCTTTGCAGTTTGCACCCTTGAGGAGGGACCACAGTCAGAGTACTTCGGTTTGAATTTTACCTCTTCTTATACCCATTGTTATTACTGCTGTATTATTGCATGTGCATGGAATGTAGGTATATGACCAGTTGGATTACTTATAATATTAGGCACTTACAGTAGCATTCATTCTATTATACATTAGGTTGGTTTCTCACCCCAATACTCTTTGATGCTTTAGATCCTGGCAGGGGAGGAGGAGTGGACGGCTCTCCCTGCCCCTTCTGCCTGCCAGGATCTAAAGCCTTGAAAAGGCTTCATGAGGGGCCAACTTCAGCCCTCCAGGTGTTTTGGACTTCAACTCCCACCATTCCTCACAGCCTCAGGCCTCTTCCTTTTCCTCTCAGCCTGGGCAAACTTGGGCCCTCGCTCCCTCAGGATCGGGGTGAGAGAGAGGCAGCGAGGAGCAAGGGGGGGGGCTCCTCCTCCTTTTTTTCGAACTACTAACGAATTTCGTTAGTAATTAAGTTACATTTTAGAAATTTTGGGAAATTTTTTTGTAAGTCTTTCTTTTACTAATAAAAAAAAAAATCCCTCATTTGATTTTAGAATCGCCATTATTGGGTTCGAAACCATGCCTAGTGATCAGATCATGATATGAATAAACATAACAGTTTAAATAATGTACCAGTAAGGCCTTTTCGCGGACCACCCTGAGAATTTCGGGGCCAGCCCCTTAGCCCCCTGGCTACATGCCTGCACAGAGGTAAAAGCATACATATTAAACTAGCTTAAAAAAGATTTCTAGCCTAGCAATCAAAGGCTAGCCGGAAGGTGAGTCTTGCAGGCAGAGCCGGATGAAGGTAATTTCAAATGGTACGCAAACCTTTTGGTGCCCCCCTCACTCTCCGTGCATACGCGCGCCGGTGGTGCTCCGGTGTGTGCATGTGCAGGCCAGCTAGTTCTGCGCATGTGCAGGGCCAGCTTCGCGCATGCTCAC
>JARBWK010003099.1:0-13266 GCA_030556195.1 Anolis apletophallus | reverse complement strand
TAACAGTATTGAGTTATGGAAATTTAAATGGTGTCAAATTGCATTAATTCTACAGTGTAGACCGGGCCTGTCCAACAGGCGGCCCACGGGCCGCCCACGGCCCACCAGCCCCTTATATCCGACCCTCCTGCAATTTTTTTTTAAAAATAAAATTAAAAAAAATTCTGAAACCCCCCCAAAAAAGTGCACATGCGCGCGGCGGCGCAAGCGCCATCCATGGCCCCCACCCCCTTTGCTCTGCTCCGTATGGCTCCGCCCTCCCTCCTAAAGTGTCACGCCAGCCTCAGAAACGGCGATTTCGCCGGCTTCTGCCGCCCGGCATGACGCCATTCGGGAATGCCGCCGCCGGGGGGGAACGAGGGACGGAGGGGGCGTGGCCGGTACGAGGACGCGCCGGCGCCTCCCTCCCTGCCAGGCTCCTTCCTCCCTCCCTCCTTTCCCCCTGGCACCGGCGCTCTGTTCGGGAACGCTGCTGCCGGGGGAAAGAGGGACGGAGGGTGTGGCAGGGATGAGGAGCCGAGCGGCGCCTCCTCCCTGCCACACCCCCTTCCTCTCTCCCTCCTTTCCCCCCGGCACCGGCATTCCGTTCGGGAACACCAGTGCCAGGGGGAAAGGAGGGAGGGAGGAAGGGGGCGTGGCAGAAAGACAGTGATAGAGAGATATAGAGACAGATATATATATATATATATATATACATATACATACATACACACACACACAGAGTGATAGAGAGAGACAGATAGAGAGAGAGTGATACAGAGAGAGAGATATAGAGAGAGAGTGATAGATATAGAGACAGAGAGAGAGATATATAAATAGATAGAGAGAGAGAGAAAGATAGACAGAGAGATAGAGAGAGATAGACACACACATACACAGAGAGATAGAGAGAGAGAAGGAGAGAGAGAAAGAGAGAGAGAGCGAGGTACAGATATAGAGTGAGAGAGACACAGACAGTGTACACAAGCGCGCGAGTGTACACCTGCCAGTTGGAAACCCCGTGCAAACGCTGCCTGGAAATTGCAGAGCCCGCCCCCTTCCTCTCCTCAACTCCACTCACAATGCAGTCCTGTATTGCCCCTTTCAATCCAACGGGGTCCCTTGGAAGGAAGGGGCGATACGGGACTGCGCCGTGGGCAGAGTTAAGGAGAGGAAGGGGGCGCATACTGCGGTTTCCAGGCAGTGCCTGCACGGGGTTTCCAACTGACAGGCTGAGACAGTTGTGCGCTTGTGAGTTGGAATCCCGCCACCACCCCCTTACAGGGCTTCAGTGCCCCCCAAATTCTCCTGAGCCTCCCACCGCCCCCTTGGATCACCTCACTGCCCACTAGGGGGTGGTACCGCCCACTTTGGGAACCATGGATCTAAACATTAGGAAAAGTTTCCTGAGGGCAAGAGCTCTTTGACAGTGGCATATTCTGACTTGGAGTGCAGTGGAGCCTCATTCTCTGGAGTTAAGGAGAGGAAGGAGGCGCGCGCTGCGGTTTCTAGACAACGCCTGCCCAGGGATTCCAACTGGCAGGCTGAGACAGTCATGCGCTTGCAAATGTGTGCCTGCCAGTTGGTCCAGCGGAGAAGGAAAGCATCTGAGTTTCTGCGGCGTTTGCAGGCGCCTCCTGGGAGATGGCCGTGGCACGAAGGAAAATGCAAGCAGCTTCCAATTTCCAAGGTCCAGTATTCTCTATTGCTCAAGTTTAGTTCAGTGCCATTGCTGTTGGGAGTTCAAAATGCTCTTTGATTGTAGGTGAACTATAAATCCCAGCAGCTGCAACTCCCAAATGACAAAATCAATCCCCCACAACCCCACCAGTATTCACATTTGGGCATATTTGGGTATTTGTGCCAAATTTGGTCCAGATCCAGGGTTGTCTGGGTTCAGAGTGCTCTCAAATGTAGGTGAACTACGTCTCCCCTAATTCACTGTCAATTCTTCCCAAACCCCTCCAGTATTTTCTGTGGGTCATGGGGGTTCTGTGTGCCAGGTTTGGTCCAGGTCTGTCACTCATGGGGCCTCGGCTGTGGAAGTCAGAGCTGAATTGGTCGAAGGTACTGCAAATCCCATCATCCGTTGTCCATACTCCCCCAAACATATTGTTTTTGTGATTAATCACTATGCTTTAATTATGTTCAATTTGTAACAATGAAAATACATCCTGCGTATTAGATATTTGCATTAGAATTCGTAAGAGTAGCAAAATTATTTATGAAGTAGCAATGAAAAAATGGTTGGGGGTCACCACAACATGAGGAACCTTATTTAGGGGTCACGGCATTAGAAAGGTTGAGAACCACCGCATTAATACATATATCTTTCTGTTTAATTGCTATTACATTTTTAAAAAAAATTAATTTCTAGGGTGGCCATGAGTAATTTTTTTCTGGAAAGGGGGCGGTAGACCCAAAAAGTTTGGGAACCACTGATCTAGCAGAACAATGGGGCTGGGTTATAAAAAGCTGAGCAGGTAACCCATTCCTCCATTTATTATTCCTAAATATTGTTTTGTATTATTAGAGTTTTTTCAGAAATATGCATGTTTTGATCCGAATCGAAGTCATGCTTTTCAGTCTTGAAAATGATTTTTTTAAAAAAAATCTAAGCATCATTGCCTCCAGGGATATTGTGTTGTGTGGGAACGATTGGCTCACACCCCAGTCTTTCTTGCAAAGCGGGGGCTTCTTTGGCTGTTGCTGTTTTCTTCTACATTGTTCAGTTATGGTGATAATATCCCGTATTAGTTGTCATAACAATATTTAATGGATGCCATCTAGCTTATAGAGTCTATCAACAGGTGTAGGTTCAAGACATCCTGTGATTATTCTACATCAGGGCTGTCCAACTGGCGGCCCCAGGGCCGTACACGGCCCCCCAGCCTGTTGGACACGGCCCCCACTATGCCCCCGGCCGCCATTTTTAATTTTTTTTAAAAAAAATGGCGGCCGGGGGGGGGGGGGAGGCGGGGCCGGGAGGAGGAAGTGAGCCAGCTCCTCCTCCCTGCATCGCCCCCTCCGTCCCTCTCTCCGTGCCGCCACTGTGAGATCGTAGGGGCCGGGGGGGGGGAGGGGGGGAGGAGGCGGGGCAGGGAGAAGGAAGGGAGCCAGCTCCTCCTCCTTGCACCGCCCTCTTCTTCCCTCTCTTGCCGGCGCCGGTAAAACCGGTTTGCATCGGGCGCCGGTGAGAGAGGGACAAGGGGCGGTGCAGGGAGGAGGGAGCCAGGGAGGGAGGAGGCGTGCCTAAAGAGGAGGAAGGCAAGCGCTGCCTTCCTCCTTTTTAGGCCTTCTCCGTTCTGCCCTCTCCCACCAGCGCCTGATCGGTGCGCCGGTGGGAGAGGCAGAACAGGGAGGGGCGTGCCTAAAGAGAAGGAAGGCAAGTGCTGCCTTCCTCCTCTTTAGGCCTGCCTTCTCCGTTCTGCCTCTCCACTGGCACCCTGATTGGTGTGCCGGTGGGAGAGGCAGAACAGGGAGGGGCGTGCCTAAAGAGAAGGAAGCCAAGCGCTTGCCTTCCTCCTCTTTAGGCCTGCCTTCTCCGTTCTGCCTCTCCCACCGGCACCCTGATTGGTGTGCCGGTGGGAGAGGCAGAACAGGGGAGGGGGCGTGCCTAAAGAGAAGGAAGCCAAGTGCTTGCCTTCCTCCTCTTTAGGCCTGCCTTCTCCGTTCTGCCTCACCGCGCCCCTGATCGGTGCGCCGGTGGGAGAGGCAGAACAGGGGAGGAGGCTGGCGTGACACTTTAGGAGGGAGGGAGAAGCCATGGAGGGCTTCCCTTGGCTCTGCCCTCCCTCTTAAAGGGTCACGCCAGCCGCAGACGCGAAATCGCCGCTTCTGAGGCTGGCGTGACACTTTAGGAGGAGGGGCTGGGGCGTGGCCGGGGTGGGGCCGGGGCCGGGCCGGAGCGGCCCCCAGGTCATCCGTGACTGGAAGTCCGGCCCTAGGTCCAGTAGAAGTTGACATGTTCCATTTAGTCCTTGTGACGATGTTCCAAAGCCTCATACTGGATTCACTGTGGACGACTGACCACTGCCACCAATACTCAATGTTTTGCTTCCTTATATATCTATTATTCTTAACTTGCTGCCACCATTTGTCAATGCTTGACCACTAGATGTGAGGGTCTTTGTGAATAAACGACTTCCACAGATGTAGTGTTGAAAGTGCTTAACAGTTTATTTTACACAAATGGGCTCAAAGCTTAGGTGGTTTCAAAACTCCGAAGAGGTACAGACTTGCAATTTTAAACAATGTAACACTGGGGTTTTAACTTCCCCTTACACAGTTACTATCACAAGTAACTACTTAATACCGGGTTACTCTCAACCCTGGGACTAAACTCTGTCCCACACACTTGGGTTTCCCTCAACCCACACACAGAACTGAACTGCACACTGCAGCTCCTACAGACAGCTTGCAGCTTCAGCAACTGTCAGTTCCCAACTAACTCTGCTCACAGCTGCTGGCCAACTGACATTCTGCAACTGTCAAATTCAAACTGAACATTCTAAAGCCAGAGTAGCCTCTTTTGTCATGGCAACAGCCTCTGCCTAAAGTCTGCTGCTGCGAACATTCCACGGCTCACTCTCTGCAGCTTTTAAAGAATGTTCCTTCTAAATACATAAACAAACATGTGATTAACATATAAATAACCACCTCATCACAGTCCTATATTCACCTACTTCAGGTGGGCAGATTTAAGACAGACGGGGCAGGCATACTCAGCAGTTGAGTAAGGCAAGGCCAGAGATAATGCCAAGGCTGTAGGCAGGGCCAGACTAAGGGAATTTAAAATGGTAAGCGAACCTTATTTTGGTGCCCCCTCGCTCTCCAGAATCGTGGAGGGTGCGCGCGCATGCTGGTGCACATGCGCGGGGCCAGCTAGTTTCACGCACGTGTCACTGCCACAGGGCGGGCCCAGCTGCCCGGGGTCAGTGGTCGCCCTACGTGGGGGTGAGGGGGAGGCGTATGGGGTGGCCGGCGGCGGGGCGCCTCCGGCTGCGGGGTGCTCCTCCTTTTCGGCCTCGTGGCGGGGGGCGGTTGGCGGCTCCGGGGGCTGGGCTCGCCCTGTGGTGATGGCGCATGTGCGAAACTTCCGCGCATGTGCCATTGCCGCGGGTCGGTCCTATCTGTCCAGAGCCTCTGATCGCCCTACACAGGGCCGAAAGGGAGGAGTGTTTTGGAGGCGGCTAGAGGCGGAGTGCCTCCGGCTGCGGAACGCTCCTCCTTTTAGGCCTCATGGTGTGGGGCGGTCAGCGGCTCTGGAGGCTGGGAAGGAGGAGCGTTTTGCAGCCAGGGGCGCTCCACCTCTGGCCACCTCCAGAGTGCTCTTCCTTTTCGGCCTTGTGGTGTGGGGCAATGAGGACAATGTAAAATGCTCCCCTGAATATTGGCAAGTGGTAAACAAATGCTTACTTTGCGGAGTGCAAGATCCGGCTCTGGCTGTGGGATAATGGGAGGCAGGCCCGGATTACCCATAAGGCCACCCTAGGCTATGGCCTCGGGCAGCACTTTTGGGGGGGGGGCAGCAGATCCGGACCCCCAATTTTTAAAAAAAAATCGGAAAAAAATTTTTTTTTAAAGGGCGCATGCACGGCTGCCCCCTCCCTTTGCTCTGCTCCCCTCGGCTCTGCTTTAGGAGGGAGGGAGGATCGGCTCCGCCCCTGACTCCGCCCCTCCTCACCTCCAGCTCCGCCCCCGCCTCCTCGTCGGCGCGGAGCCGATCCTCCCTCCCTCCTAAAGCTGGCCTGAAAAGGGCGATTTCGGCGCTTCTCAGGCCGGCCTGGTGGCTGAGGGAGAGGAGCAGCCGTGGGGAGGCCCCGCATTGGCTCCGGGGTGGGGCTTTCTTCTTCCTCCTCCTTGCGCCGGCGAGGAGGCGGTGGCGGGAGGGGCAGAGTCGGGAAGCAGGGGGCCGGGAAGAAGCCGCGCCGCCCCCTCCTCCCTTGCGTGGTGTGACGACGCAGGGGAGGCCGGCGGCGCGGCTCTCCCGCCTCCTCCTCCCTGCCTGGCGGCGCCAAGCCAGGGAGGCGGAGAGACCCCCCACCGCCCCTCCTCCCTTGCGTCGTCACGCCACGCAAGGGAGGTGGGGGCGGCGGCATGGCTTCTCTCCGCCTCCTCCTCCCTGCCTGGTGACGCCAAGCCAGGGAGGCGGAGAGAAGCTGCGCCGCCGCCCCTCCTCCCTTGCGCGTCACGCCACGCCACGGGGGGGGAGGCGGCGCGGCAGCCTCCTCCCTCCCTGCCTGGCGGCGCTATGCCAGGGAGGAGGCGGAGAGAAGCCGTGCCGCCCCTCCTCCCTTGCGTCGTCACGCCACGCAGGGGAGGAGGGCGGCGCGGCTTCTCTGCCTCCTCCTCCCTGCCTGGCGACGCTATGCCAGGGAGGAGGCGGAGAGAAGCCGTGCCGCCGCCCCTCCTCCCTTGCGTCGTCACGCCACGCAAGGGAGGTGGGGCGGCGGTGCGGCTTCTCTCCGCCGTCTCCGCCCTGCCTGGCGATGCTATGCCAGGGAGGAGGCGGAGAGAAGCCGTGCCGCCGCCCCTCCTCCCCCTGCGTCAGCCACGCCACGCAGGAGGAGGGGCGCGCGGCTTCTCTCCGCCTCCTCCTCCCTGCCTGGTGACGCCATGCCAGGGAGGAGGCAGAGAGAAGCCGCGCCGCCGCCCCTCCTCCCTTGCGTCGTCACGCCACGCAAGGGAGGAGGGCCGGTGGCGCGGCTTCTCTCCGCCTCTTCCTCCCTGCCTGGCGACGCCAAGCCAGGGAGGCGGAGAAGCCGCGCCGCCCCTCCTCCCTTTGCATCGTCCGCCACGCAGGGAGGAGGGGCGCGGCTTCTCTCCGCCTCCTCCCTCCCTGCCTGGCGACGCCATGCCAGGGAGGAGGCGGAGAGAGCCGTGCCGCCCCTCCTCCCTTGTGTCGCGCCAGCCCCGCCGAAAAGGGGTGGGCGGGGCGCACCTCTTTCTTCTCGCCCTGCCCTCCTTCCTTCAATCTGGCGAGGAGGTGGGGCAGGGAGGGGCGGGGAGGGGCAGAGCGTGGGGCGGGGAGGGGCGGAGGCAGACCCTTTGGCCTTGGGCGGCAAAAGGGCCTGATCCGGCCTGATGGGAAGTTATAACGTATGCCCTCTATGGGATGCCCTCACTACTAGCTGAAAAGCACTGAACGAATCTCTTAGTTTTGGAACTCATGTTACTCTTTGTGTGTGTGTGTGTGTGTGTTCTTCGCAGAAATCAGTGCCAATGCTGTCGTATTAATGATGTTATTTACTTTTGATAAAATTGTCAGGTTATTGCATTTTGAATAGCAATTCATGAGTCAGCACAAGATATATTTTCGCAGTTTGAGATGACCTGCAGTGTGACATGTTTGACACCAGATGGCGCTGTCTCAAGACTGCTAAATGGAACCTTGAGGAATTTCCGTTACAAAGTGACAGTTGGGATTTGTCAGTTGGGATTGAATATCTGTGAGGAAAAAGATGTTTAGAAAGGTAGCTGTGATGGCTGTTGTTTTTCGATGTTTTGCCAGTTATTGTTAAATACAATTCAATACAGTTATATATTTACCTTGTAAATTGAATGAGAGTTTCATTATTCACTCGAACAGAGACTGGATTTTTTGGGCCGATGGGGAATTAAACTTCTATATTTCTGTTGCCTATCCGCTGTGACATAAATACTCGACGCCGAAGAAAAATTACGTCCCAACATCTTCTTTTCATTTAGGGTAATTTGATGACATTTATTCTGGTCAGATGAGAGTGATCACATTTTAGCTTTCTATAATGTCACATATATCCCTCTGTTTCAGTGCCTCCCTTACTCTAGATTTTTTTGTACTCTGTGGTGGGTGGCAGTGTGAAGTGTGATAGATGGCAATGTGAAAACGGAGGAAGCAGAAGAAAAAGGAAGCCTAAAGCCCATACGGGAGTGTGATTCTGTGCTCTCTATCCTGTGAAGCTTCTTGGTGACAATCAGCTGACCCGGTCTTGGGTGCCCCTTAGCCTCCTTCTGTGCATTAGCGTGGAGAAAACAAGACTGAGGGAATATGATAGCTATGTTTTAACAATTGAAAAAGGGGCAAGTTTGTTTTCTGCTCTCTGGAGACTATTTATTTATTTATTTCCAACATTTCTACCCTGCTCTTCTCTACCCCCGAGGGGGGGGGGGGACTCAGAGCGGCCTAACAAAAGGCACAATTCAATGCCAACATAATAAAATGCAATATAAACCCAAAAACATACAGCATTAAAATACATTAAAATACAATTAACATTAATACACCATACACATTATCTTAAGTTAAGACAGTGTTTTGTCCATAACAGGAGCATTGAGCCATATCCATCAGCTTGCCATTACAAATCCAGTCCAAAGTGCTGCATTGTGCTAATGTGCAAACGCTTGGTCCCACAGCCAAGATTTCACCATTTTCCTGAATGTTAGGAGGGATGGGGTTGATCGTATGTCGCTTGGAAGCGCGTTCCACAGACGGGGAGCCACCACCAAGAAGGCCCTCTCTCTCGTCCCCACCAGCCGAATTTGAGAAGCTGGCGGGAGCGAGAGCAGGGCCTCCCCGGATGATCTTAAATTACGAGGGGGGGCGTAGCGGCTGATGCGTTCAAACAAGTAAGCTGGGCCAGAACCGTATAGAGCTTTAAAGGTCAAAACCAGCACTTTGAATTGAGCTCGGAATTGGACAGGCAGCCAGTGGAGCTGACACAACAGGGGGGTGGTATGCTCCCTGTATGTAGCTCCTGTTAGTAATCTGGCTGCCGCCCGTTGGACTAGCTGCAATTTATGAACTGTCTTCAAAGGCAGCCCCACGTAGAGTGCGTTGCAGTAATCTATTCGGGATGTGACCAGAGCGTGGACGACCGTAGCCAGATCAGACTTCCCAAGTTACGGGCGCAGCTGCCGCACAAGTCTTAACTGTGCAAAAGCTCCCCTGGCCACCACTGAGACCTGGGATTCCAGGCTCAGCGATGAGTCCAGGATCACTCCCAAGCTGCGAACCTGCGTCTTCAGGGGGAGTGTGACCCCATCCAACACAGGCTGTGACCCTATGCCCTGTTCGGCCTTTCGACTGACCAGGAGGACCTCTGTCTTGTCTGGATTAAGTTTCAATTTGCTAGCCCTCATCCAGTCCGACACAGCAGCCAAGCGCGGGTTCAAAGTCTGGACAGCCTCCTTGGTGACAGGTGGGAAGGAGTGACAGATCTGGACGTCATCTGCGTACAGATAACACCTTACTCCGAAACTCCGGATGATCTCTCCCAGTGGTTTCAGGTAGATGTTAAATCAGTGTTTCCCAACCTTTTTTGAGCCGCGGCACACTTTTTACATTTGCAAAATCCTGGGGCACACCACCAACCAAAATGACACAAAATGACACTCTAACACAGTAATACATATAGTTAATATGTTTTTCAATGTATTTATACACTCAGTGTGAAACCTGGACCTGTTTCGATGAACTCAACATAGATATCCTGGCAGGAATGGCAGAAAGACACAAACTTCCCCCACAGAACTCCCATAACCAAGAGAAAATGCTATAAGAGTTTGGTGGGCATTGACCTTGAGTTTTGGAGTTGTAGTTCACCTATATCCAGAGAGCACTGTGGACTCAAACAATGTTGGATCTGGACCAAACTTGGCATGAATACTCAATATGCCCAAATGTGAACACAGATGGAGTTTGGGGAAAATAGACCTTGACATTTGGGAGTTGTAGTTGCTGGGATTTATAGTTCCCCTACAATCAAAGAGCATTCTGAACCCCACCAATGATAGAACTGGGCCAAACTTCTTACACAGAACCCCCAGGAGGCAAGAGGACGTCTCTACTTGGGGAAAGGGAGGCGGGCCTTCCCAATGCATGGAGAGGGAGAGACCAAGTAGACAACGGGTGGGGAGGTTTTTTTGTGTGGTAATTTTGTGCCTTTATTGATGTAGGTTTCTTAGGGTTATTATACTTCAACACACTAGACTCCCCCCCTTTTCTGGAGATTCCAATTTCCCACGGCACACCTGATGATCACTCACGGCACACTAGTGTGTCCCGGCACACTGGTTGAGAAACACTGTGTTAAATAACATCGGGGACAGTACTGAACCCTGAGGGACTCCACAAGACAAAGGTTGCGGAGCCGAACAGGTGTCACCCAACAACACCTTCTGGGTACGACCTTCCAGGAAGGATTGGAGCCACTGCAAAGCAGTACCCCCAAGCCCCGTTTCTGCAAGGCGACCCAGAAGGATACCGTGGTCAACGGTATCAAAAGCCACTGAGAGGTCCAGCAGCACCAACAGGGACACACTCTCCCTGTCAAGCTCCCGGCGTAGATCATCTACCAAGGCGACCAAGGCTGTTTCAGTGCCATGTCCCGGCCTAAATAGGCAAAAAGGAGCTATTCCACATACATAGAATATAGGGCAGAAACAACAGCGTCTGGGCTGACAAATAGGCAATAAGCATAAGTTCACGATAATCAATGATATAAACAATGATGCAGTCGTCTCTAGTTCATACACATCTATTATATAAATGGGTTCACGTCATGTGATGTATACCTCAAACAAAGAAACCTTACAACGCAGAAAAACAATACTTGCCAACAGAAATAGGCCTCAAGCAAGGTACGTTTGTAGCAAAGAAACTTTCCCCCAAAACCTAAAAGGCCCCCAAAACAACGAGTAAAAATAAACTACATTTACCAGCATCCTCCGGGGCAGCCAAAGACTCACCCAGCCTCTACATTCTGAACAACATGATTGGCTGCCAATAAGGGCGGATTTGCATAACTGCTGCACTGGCCAGCCAACATGAAAATTCCGATCCTCAATAAACTGCCAAAACAGAATAAGGAAAAGGCCTGAGCCAATCCCCATAACAAACACCCAAATCACTTCCAACCGAAAATTTACACCCCAAAAAAACACAGACCACGCCCAAAATTGACAGTAAGGCTTCATTAACTTGATTTCCCTAACTAGCCCTCACTTACTGGGAAGCTGTTTTACGCTCTGAATTGACAGTAAGGCTTCATTAACTTGATTTCCTAACTAGCCCTCACTTACTGGGAAGCTGTTTACGCTCTAAATTGACAGTAAGGCTTCATTAACTTGCTGTTCCTAACTAGGCCTCAGCTCATGGGACATTGTGTATGGCCTGAATTTACAGTAACCTACCTTGGCACACAGAGCCCAGACCATGCATGATGGGACTTGAAGTACCACCATGGAAAATGGGATGTGTAGTACTTCAAAACCCATCATTCCCCACAGACCACTGTGGCCCAGAACCAAGACCAATAAAGACCCAACTTGGCACAACATGCCCCCCATGACCCACACTCCATCCAACTGCAGTTTAGAGGAGGGCACACCGTGGATGATTGGACTTTCTCGCATCTCCTAAAAAGGGCACAGCAACGCGTGCCTGGTACAGCTAGTATATTATAAACAAAGAGTGCAAGTATAGAAAATACACATATCACAAGGTAAGTACCAGCATAATACATATCAACATAGTAGCGGTGAATGAGCTCAGGCAGAGGTGAACTGAAAGTTTGTGGTAAATCACAAGGCACAGTCCCGGACGCCTTCCCAAACAGAGGAAAATGTTCAAATAATATAAAAGTTCAAGTGAATTCTCACTAAATGCTTCAATCAATGGGGAACGTCGTCCTTGGGCCGACGAAAGAATCTTGCGCGCCTTCGTTTCTCCCCCATAGGGGTTTCCTCAGGGCCGGGGGCATGGCCTTAAATGGCGAAATTTCACGAGCGTCTCGTAAGTGGCGAAGCACTAGAGTTACAATAATACAAACTGATTATAGTACATATACAATACTTTTATATTATTTGAACATTTCCCTCTGTTTGGGAAGGCGTCCGGGACTGTGCCTTGTGATTTACCACAAACTTTCCTCCACTGAGCCTGGGCGTCTCAGTTCACCTCTGCGTGAGCTCATTCACCGCTACTATGTTGATATGTATTATGCTGGCATTTACCTTGTGATATGTGTATTTTCTATACTTGTACTCTTTGTTTATAATATATGTGTATGAACTAGAGCAGTGTTTTTCAACCTTTTTTGAGCCGCGGCACCTTTTTTACATTGACAAAATCCTGGGGCACACCACCAACCAACATGACACAAAATGACACTCTAACACAGTCATACATATAGTTAATATGTTTTTAAATTTATTTACACACTCAGTGTGAAACCTGGGCCTGTTTCGATGAACACAACATAGATATGACTTCCTCTCACATACTTATACATGTCTATCATGTCTTCTCTCAGCCTTCTCTTCTTCAGGCTAAACATGCCCAGCTCTTCAAGCCGCTCCTCATAGGGCTTGTTCTCCAGACCCTTGTGAAATTTCACCCTGAGTGAAATTTGCTTCCAGATCACTATGGATGTCAAGAAGCTGTTTATAAACAGTTCCTTGGGCAACTCTCAAAAATCCAGTAAAATAGGAAAAAATAAACATTTCCAAGCGGATAGGCTAAATTTGTTTCTTGGAACCTGTGAATGTTTCAGCCTCCCAATGCGCCCAGGTACGCGCACTGCCCAATTCACCGACGTGAAGCTTCCAGCATTCGGCGGAGCCCTTCCTTTGCCTCGGGAGGATCTTTGGGGGAGAAAGAGGGAGAAAGAGCTGCTAGGAGGGGAAGTGTGCCAATTTCCCACGGCACACCTGCTGATTGCTCACGGCACACTAGTGTGCCGCGCACACTGGTTGGGAAACACTGAACTAAAGAATGTAGTGGAGTCTCCTTCTGAGAGTTTTTTAATCTGAGGCTGGATGGCCATCTGTTGCGAGTAAATTGATTGTGTATTCCTATATGGCAGGGGGTTGGACTGGATGGGACAGATCTATGATCTTTTATATATATTTTTAAAAAATCTTTATTAAGAGTTTTATTAAAATCCACATTCTAAAAAAAAGAACAAAATAATAAATAAATAAATAAATAGGAAAAGAAAAAGAATAAAAAAGGAAGAAAAATAAAGGCGAAAATATAAGAATAATAAATAAATAAATAAATAAAAATAGAGAAAAGTAGAAGAAGAAAACCAACCCCATCACCCAAGTGAATTTTCTTCCTAACTATGTTCCGTGAGGAATCTTCCTTTTCCTTCCATTTTCATCATTCTTTTGTTCTTCCTCTTTTTATTTTCTTTCTCCCTTTTTTCCCCTTGGGGACAATATGTTCAGTTTATATTAAGATCTTGTAATTTTTATTTTTTAGGTGTTCTGTCACTTTTTTCCAAATTGTTTTTTTGT
>JARBWK010003098.1:0-13271 GCA_030556195.1 Anolis apletophallus | reverse complement strand
TGATGGGCTTGTAGTACTTTCACCCCCTCTGCTCCCACAGACCTACTCGGCCCCCACAAACACCGATAAAGACCACACTTGCCACAGAGCCCCCAGTGACCCACTCTATCCTACTGAGGTTTGGAGGGGGGGCGGAACTTGGATGATGGGACTTGCAGTACCTTCCCTCACTTTCCAATCCTACTACAAACCTAATCCAACGACTGATCAACACCAAACCTGGCACACAAAGCCCTCATGACCCACTATACATCCTGGTGCAGTTTTGTGTGAGACGGACCACGGATGATGGGACTTGAAGTACCTTCACTCACTTCCTAAAACCAATGCAACCCTCATCCATTCACTAATACAGACCAAACTTAGCACACAGAGCCCCCATGACCCAATCTACATCCTACTACACTTTGGGGGAGGGTGAACCACAGATGATGGGACTTGCACTACCTTCAGTAATTTCATGATACCACTGCAACTCCCAATAATAATGGATCAAGACCAAACTTGGCACACAGAGCCCCCATGACCCACTCTACATCCTGCCGCACTTCTCTAAACACCCGGGCACCGCCGGGTCCCCAAGCTAGTAACTTAATAAAGCGGAATGTTTGTATGTATGTATGTTTGTATGTGTCCGGAGGGCGGAGGGGCAGAGGGCGGAAGGAAATGTGGCAGCTTCGGATTGGCTCCCACTGTGGGGTTATTTGCATAAACAACTCCCATTGGCCAGCCAACACGAACATTCCGAGACTCAAAAGTGCCAGGAGGAGGTAAGGAAAAGGCCTGAGCCAGTCAGGCATGGTGGGAGTTTGAGTCAAAAACACTTTGCAGCCCCCAACAATGAGACAACAAAACCAAACTTGGCACACAGAACCACCAAGACCCACTTTACGCCTTGGTGCAGTTTGAGGGAGGATGGACCATGGATTGGCCAGCATTCCAACATCCCAAATCTCAAAGCTGCCAGACAGAGTTCTTTACAAAAGGCTTCCTTCAGCTGATTTTAAAACTAGCCCTCAGCCTGAATTGACAGTAAGGCTTCCTCAACTTGATTCTCCTGACTAGGCCTCAGCCGGACCTGAACCAAACTTGGCACACATAACCCCATGATGCCCTTTACGTCCTGGTGCAGTTTGGGAAAGATGGACCACGGATTATGGGATTTGTAGTACTTCCAAGCGCTTTGCTTCCCAAAAACCATTGTGGCCCCCAACAAAGACCGCTAAATATCAAACTTGGCACACAGAACCCCCATGACCCACTCTATGTCCTGGTGCAGTTTGGAGAAGAGCAGAGCATGGATGATGGAGCTTGAAGTACCTCCACTCACTTCCCGAGACCGCTGTGACCCTCATCCAATGACTGATCAAGACCAAACTTGGCACACATAACCCCCATGACTGCCTTCGCATCCTGGTGAGGTTTGGGGGGGGGGATGCGCATGGACATGGATGATGGGACTTGGAGTACTTTCCAACCCTTCAGTGCCCAGAGACCACGGTGGCCCTAACAAAGACTGATAAAGACCAAACTTGGCACAGAGAGCCCCATAACCCATTCTACATCCTGGTGCAGTTTGAGGGAGGATGGACCATGGATGATGGGATTTGCAGTACTTCAATTCACTTCCTTAGAGCACTGTGGCCCACATCAATGACGAATCAGGACCAAACTGATTATGGGCACACAGAAGCCCATAAACATCTAATAGGAATCAACCTTGGCACACAATGCCTTCCTCAAATAACCCGGGCACCGCCGGGTCCTCAGCTAGTACAAAATAAAAATAACAGTCATTGCCAGTAGCTACAACTGCCTTTTAGCATGCAGCCATTTTTAGAAGCCCATGAAGCAGCAGAAAGCAACCTTTTTTCTATCTTCTGTGGCACAGAACTTGAAATATTTGAAAATGATGGGGGTTTTCTTCTTCTCAACTAAACATCTCCAGCTCTCTAAACTTACTCACTGGGCCTGTGTACTGAGGTCACTGTATGTATTGAGGGCTTTGTCTTTATTGTGTGGTTGAATGTGTATTATTACATTTGTATTGTATTAGATGGTTATATGCTAAACAGGCCACGAAGGGTTAACAGGGAATATTAAAGTGCATAGCCTCTGAGATGTTCGGTTGCTATGACAACAAGAGGCGGAGCCTAACACTGGCTTTGGCAGGTGCAAGTTTGAATGTTGTCAGTTAGTCAGAAGCTGGGAGACTAGCTGGTAGATTTAGGAAGCCGCTGTTGTCTGTTCTGAGGGGAACAGATAAGTCTGTGTGGTAATACTGCAGAAGGCAGTTAGGTTTAGAAAGCCTATGTAAACCGCTGTTAGTAGGTTAGGCGGAAAGCTAACCTAATACATAGATAGAAAGCCTATTGTGGCAGAGTATCTATAGTATTATCAAGCCAGTGATTGAGGAGACTCAGTCAAACATTGCATTTAGGAATTTTGTAAATATTAAAGATCTGGCCCTCATCTGAAGTTACTGTAACCACCTAAGTTCAGTACATCGAAACACTGTTCAAATAAACGTTACAGTTATTTAACATAAATATCTCTCCTGGTTGTTCCTTCACATACAAGCCTCAAAATAAACCCCTCACATCGGTAGCCAGGATTGTAATGGTGGCAACGTGGTTGTAAAAAGATCCTCAAGTGAAGACGCTAGCTGTAAGCGGCGATTCTCCACAGCCTGGTTTCCAGATCTCTTACTACATATCTTGTCACACTTTTGAACACATTCTTGTTTGTCAATATCCTTCTTAAACTATAGAATGCAGAATTAAAAACAGTATTCTACAGTAGATGAGATCTAAGGAAAGCAGAACAGAGTGGTATTACTACTGACCTTGGGAAGGCGACTACTGTTGACTCAGGCTTGAATTGCATTGGCTCTCACTGTTGACTTATGCTTACCTTGTAGATGCCTTTCATGTATACTGTTTTCAAGCCAAGTGTCACTCACTCTATATTGGTACATTTCATTTCTCCATTTTATATTTATCCTTGTTGAATTTTATATTTCTCTCCGTCGGAATTAATTTTGTTTGGTTTGGCTCAGCTCTCTCTCTGTTGAGATGACATTGAACGCTGATTCTGTATTTTGCCATCAAGCTGACCTGTCAATAGTTGCTTTAAGTTCTGTTCGGGTCAATATGACCCGTTTGGAAATTAGATATTTGTTTATTCATTCATTTTTTGATTTTGAAACTTGTGGTTCCTTCTATTTTCCTAATTTACGGGGTTCATACTAAGGGTACTTAATTTTTTGTTTCGGTGCTTTACTTTTTTGCGCTACAGTTTTTTATACACTTGTTATGTTAGGGTCAAAATGACCCGGTAGCCTTTTATACTAATCTAATACCATATTTTGAGTAAAACAAAGGATTTTTGGTTTATTTTGAGACTACTTATTGCATCTACTATTGTTTATCAAGTTATCTACTTGCTTTAGGTGGACATAAATGGATGGATACATTTATGCAAATGATTTCAGAACAAACCATATGCATTTTCTTTCAGTACCAATTTTTGAATTCATTGTGAACAGACTAGGTAATGTGAATGTTTACTGTTGTGTGTTTCATATGCCTGTTATTATATCTGATATGTGATTGATATATGATTGCCATGTGTTTTGCTATATGACTGATATATAATAGCCATTTGTGATCATCTATTTTGTACTGTTACCTCCCACCTGGAAGGCATTACATCTGACCTATGACTGTATACATGTAGATTGTTATTCCTTATGATATGTATTACTACTGATGTTAGATATATTGTCCCATGCTTTGTATTGGGATGTCCTTCCTTTTACTTTTTGCTACATATTACAGTTTATTGATATTTTGCTACCCTTGTGAGTAGTTTCTGGTTATTCAGAGTGACTTTTTCCTCATTGTGTTTCTACTGTTTTCATAGCCTGCCTGGCTGCATTACCAGGTGTGTGTGACTCCTCCCTGCCCTCAGAATATGCAAAACAGTAACAGGGGAGAAAGCACATATCATATAAACTTGAGTATATACTTTAGTATAAGCTGACACCTATATAATATAAGGCACCTAATTTTACGACAAAAAATTGGGAAAACTTACTGACTTGAGTATAGGCTGAGGGTGGGAAATGAGGCAGCTATGAGGTGGAAAGGAGGTTTCTGGAGAAGAAAGACAGATTGGGGTGGGAAGGGGAAACTGGAGAAGGGGGAAAGATTTAGATGGGAAAGGGGTGTAGAAAACTGATTTTTGGGGGGGAAACTGATTTTTTTAAATTTTTTCTGATTATTTTTTCTGATTATTTTTTAAAAAAATCTTTTATACTGTTAAAATTTATTTTAGTTTTAAGTTAGTTGTACTAATAGTTACCTGAAGTTGTTGTTGATGTTGTAAAAGATATAAAAGCTGATTATTCACGCACAAGTTTGTTACTTTGGTGTAACATGCAAATTAGGCTGTTTTACATTAATCAACACAAAATTTAAAATAATAAAGTTTTTTTATTCAATTTTTCTTTGATAATGAACAACTATGATCACACACAGTATAATAATGCAACAGGTATTCAAAAAGAACTTTCCAGTGGCTCAAAATAACATCCGGGCGAAAAATGACCCGAACATAACAAGTGTATAGTAAACCCGAACAGAACAGCAGGGTAAAAGATTGCCACTCCTTTCAGTTCAGGGTCATCCTTTATTGTGGTTTCTACTCTTGCATTCAAATCATTTATGTTAACAATGTTAAACAGTAGGCCTGTTTTCGAACAGAAAAATGCGTTTCGGAAGTCGAATCGGATATTGGTTTTGCTCTGGCTTCGGATGTGAATCACTTCCGATTTTTTTTAGTGATTTTATCAAAATGGATTCGGATGTATTCCGATATTCAGAAGTATTTGGAAGTAGTGTCCACAATTGTGCAATGCACGAAAATCAGCAGAAAGGAGAGTCAAAACTATGGGGAATCCCGTTTCCATCCATTTTTGACCGCTAGTAATGACAAAACTAGCCACTGGTACAAAATATTAAGCACTGTTAACACATTAAGAAACAATTTTAAAAAAATTGGACATAAAATTAAAATGCCATCCGAGCTCTTTCCGAGAATGGCGATGGAGCTCTCGGAATGGCAAATCCACTTCCTGTTTGGGACGCTGTTCTCGATATCACTTCAATTATCGGAAGTCCAAAAAAAATATCCGAAAATCGGAAGTATCCGATTATCGGAAACAGCCCTATTAAACAGTACTGTGTCTAAAAAAGTATATGGTTTAGTGCTATGGATTCTTAGGCTTTGGAGTTTAGGGACAAATATTCTGACAGAAAGTTGTAATATCTTACCAAATTACACAACCAAGGATTCCAAAGAATATTACAGTTAAGATGGAACATAGAACTATAATTCCATCTTGTGAATGGGAAGATATTTTTCATATACTTGAAACATCTTTGATTTCTACATATTTTTCTACTCTGTAATTGCACTGGATTATTGCCCTCTGTAACTGGAATGAATATATATTTAACTGTTCCCGCCCAAGGAAACAATTCACAGTGTCTGAAGGGTAAGAGACCAGCATATATATATATATATATATATATATATATATATATATATATATATAATCCTTCCTGTCATCATGACAGGCTTATAGACGAAGAAACCACACAAGGCAGACACACAAAAACAGCCCACATACCCAGAAAACCCTAAGAGGTATGTTCACCCCCCCCCAAAAGAGCCAACGGCCACAAATCCAAAAAAACATTATGGACTACAACTCCCATGATTCCCCACTCCAGCCCCCTCTCGCAGTTTAGAGTGTCAGAATGTTGGTGGTGCTGGCCAATTGGAGGCATTATACAAATACTCCCTCAGTTAGAATGTAGAGGCTGGAAGCCACCCCCCTCTGCCAGTTTAGAGTGTCGAAATGTTGGTGGTACTGGCCACTCAGAGGCGTTATGCAAAAAAAAAAGGTAATAAAAGGCAATCCAAGAGGTAGAAGCTGGTGAAGGGGCTAGCAAAAGGAAGGGAAAAGGGTAGGGAGGAAATGGAGGAAGGGAGACAAGGGGAGCAAGAACTGATACAGAAAGGGGAGGGATGGCAGGAAGGAGGGAAAGGAAAGAAGGAAGGAAGGGAGAAGAGGCAGGAGGACAGAGAGAAGAGAAAAGCTGAGGGATGAGGGGGAGAGGGAAGAAAGGAAGTATAAAAGGCAGGAAGGGATGTTACTGTTGGCCTTCACCACATGCACATACGTATGTACATATAGACATGCACATATACACACACATATATACATACACTGAAATATACACATGCACACATACATACACACATCTGTACTTACACACATCTACACATATACACGCATACACATATACAAAAACACACATATACATAAGTACACACATATACACATATACATACGTACACACACATATACACACATATGTACACATAGACACAAATCCATATATATACATACATACACACACAAAACACACACACACACACACACACACACACACACACATATATATATATATATATATATATATATATATATATATACTGGGACACAGGAAAGAGAAAGGGCGTGGCTGGGTTCAGCTAGTTTGCTTATAAGAACTTAACCGATTTGGTTGTTAGGTCTGATGGTTTAAGAAAGCTTTTTCACCCTGACAGTTAAAAATATAGACCTTCCTGTGTCAGTAGGATTGTGTGATTTGTCATGAAATGTATCTAGAAAGTGCTGTATTGGGCAGGACAAGATTAAAATATGACCCAGAAAAACCACTTTTTTTTTTGAAGTTGCCAATTGAAGCATATTGGAGATGACCAAGATGCCATTCTCTGTAAAGCTCATGGTTGTTTTATAAATGAATGAATTGTCACAACAAAACAAATTAAAGTACATCTTTCTCAATATTAGCAACACATTAATCATCACCCATTTTAAACCTTTATTTATTTATTTATTTACTCTATTTCTATACCGCCCCTCTCAGCCCGAAGGCGACTCGAGGCGGTTTACATGGCAACCAGTGCCCACAATATAAAACACACTTAAAAACAGTTATATACTAACAGATAAAAACAAGAACAATTAGCAATTAAAATCAATATACAGTTCCCAGAATCTCATCATTAAAATAATTTTCCATCGCATCGTCTTAACATTCCGTGATCACAATTAATAGTTATATTTCGTCTGCAAAAGCCTGCTCGAACAGCCAGGTCTTTACTTTCTTTCAAAATGTTAGGAGGGAGGTGGCTGATCTAATGTTCCTAGATAGAGCATTCCATAGCCAAGGGGCCACAGTTGAGAAGGCCCTGTCTCTCGTCCCCGCCAATCGAGTCTGCGAAGAAGGCGGGACCGAGAGCAGGGCCTCCCCAGACTATCTGTACACAGATGATGTCCAACTCTGTCACTCCTTTCCACCTGCTACTAAGGAGGCTGTTCAAGTCCTGAACCGGTGCTTGGCCGCTGTAATGGACTGGATGAGGGCAAACAGATTGAAACTAAATCCAGACAAGACAGAGGTACTCCTGGTCAGTCGTAAGGCCGAACAGGGCATAGGGTTATAGCCTGTGCTTGACGGGGTTACACTCCCCCTGAAGGCGCAGGTTCGCAGCTTGGGAGTGATCCTGGATTCATCGCTGAGCCTGGAACCCCAGGTCTCGACGGTGGCCGGGAGAGCTTTTGCACAGTTAAAGCTTGTGCGACAGCTGCACCCATACCTTGGGAAGTCTGACTTGGCCACAATGGTCCACGCTCTGGTTACATCCCAAATAGACTACTGCAACACTCTAATTGGGGTTGCCTCTGAAGACTGCTAGGAACCTGCAATTAGTCCAACGTTCAGCAGCCAGGTTACTAACAGGAGCGGGGCACAGGGAGCATACACCCCAACTGGCTGCCAATTAGCTTCCGGGCACAATTCAAAGTGCTGGTTTTAACCTACAAAACCCTATACGGTTCTGGCCCAGTTTACCTGTCCGAACGGATTCTCCCCTACGAACCATCAAGAACATTAAGATCCTCCGGAGAGGCCCTGCTCTCGGTCCCGCTGGCTTTGCAAGCGCGGCTGGTGGGGACGAGAGACAGGGCCTTCTCTGTGGCCGCCCCTCGGCTGTGGAACTCTCTACCAAGTGATGCTAGATCTGCCCCCTCCCTGTTGTCCTTTAGGAGGCTGGTGAAGACCTGGATGTGGAACCAAGCCTTCCCAGAATAGGCTGAGATTGGCTATTGTCTGAATGTATGACCACGTTTACAGATTGAGTGGAATTGTTTCAATGGCGATGTGGTTTTATGCTGGGTTTTTATGTATTTTATAGGCATGGTTTAGAACCCAAAAATAGCAAATCGTAAATCTAATGGGGGGGGGGGGATTTTTTTTTTGATTAGTATATCAAAGACAAAAAATTTCCCAAAAAGTTCTAAAATGTAACTTAATTACTAACGAAATTCGTTAGTAATTCGTATGCCAGAGCATGCGCATTCAGATGAGTTTGTTTACAACTCCCAGAAATCCTAACAGCTGGTAAATTGGCTGGGATTTCTGGGAGTTGTAGGCCAAAACTTGAATAAATCACACTGAATTCTAGATGGGACTCTCCAAATAGGAAGGAGGGAGGGAAGGAGGAAGGGAGGGAGGGAGGGGGTATTCTATTCTTGGAAGCAGCAAAAGAAAAGGAGGAGGAGCCCCTGGCTCCTCGCTGCCTCTCTCTCACCCCGATCCCCAGGAGCGAGGGCCCAAGTTTGCCCAGGCTGGTCATATACCTACATTCTATGCACATGCAATGATACAGCAGTAATAACAATGGGTATAAGAAGAGGTAAAATTCAAACCGAAGTATTCTGACTGGTCCCTGCCTCATGCGGTGCAAACGGGCTCTTCTCTGGGAGCCCGGGAAATTAGCCCTGGAAAAGGCAGCGTTTTCTGCTTGGGTGCACACACATACATATTCATTGGGGGGGATTTGCTGCAGAATCTCGGCCTCCTAGAGAAGATTCTGCAGCAAATCCCCCCTCCCAAGAATATGTAAGTGTGTGCTCCCAAGCAGAAAATGCTGGCTTTTCCCCCAGGCTAATTTCCCGAGCCCCGTTTGCACCGCAAGAGGAGAGACCACTCAGAATACTTCGGTTTGAATTTTACCTCTTGTTATTGTTATTACTGCTGTATTATTGCATGTGCATGGAATGTAGGTATGACCAGTTGGATTACTTATAATATTAGGCAGTGGCACTTACAGTAGCATTCATTGTATTATACATTAGGTTGGTTTCTCACCCCAATACTCTTTGATGCCTTAGATCCTGGCTGGCAGGCAGGAGAGGCAGGAAGCCTGGAAAAATGTAAACAGAGGATTACTCAGAAGTAAATCCACAAAGAAGGGCCCTTCATCCAAAGTGCCCTCCTTTGCAGATTTACTTCTGAGTAAACCTCTCTGTTTACATTTTTCCAGGCTTCCAGCCGAACGAAGGAGCGAGTTTAGGGCTTGCCTTGCCATAATACTTATTGGCAAGGGAGGCGGGAGGGTGGTGAGAGAGAAGGAGGGTGCCCCCCCCTTATGCCCCCCCCTTACGACCTAATAACGACACTTAAGAAAATCCTGGCCCCCAAAGTTCGAAAAATTAAGTCCACTTCCTGGTTGGCGTTCCAGGTGCGGAAAAGCTCGAAAGTAGCATTTCTTACGAATTTCTTACGAAACGAATCATTTTCATAACTTTTTTCTCATGCCTAGTATTTTAATATGTTGTTGCAGTTGTTTTTTAATTGTGTAGCATTGAATTTTTGCTGTTATGCCGGTCCGAGTCCCTCAATAGAGGTGAGAAGGTCAGGGCACAAAAGTTTTAAATAAATAAATAAATAAATATCTTAAACACCTGGATGGTTCATAGGGAGAGAGGCGTGAATTAATTTTTAAACCTACCATTACAAACTCTGCTCTGTAGTCACTTCCTGGCTGATGCTGGAAATGTTAGCTCAAGAATTTCAGAAGTTGTACTCCAAACAAGCCAAGTTTCTTAGCTCTGGTTATTTTGCTGAATGAATAGGGAGGAGCGCAGTGACAAAGACTGACATCCCCTGTTCTGTAATGTTAAATCGACTCCTCTAAACTCTTTGACCTTTCACTATGCTGGTTTCCCAGTATTATATTTTGTATTTTGCAAGGTATTTTCCCCTATGATTGCCTTGTTTCTTTGAATATATTGTCGGTTCCCTCCCCATTGAGTGGCTGAGCTTTGCGCATTACACGCTCGGATTCTATTCTGGCTTCCAGGAGACATATTTAGGAATTACCTTGGCTGTTTCTGCTGTGACAGCAGGCAGTAGTTTAGTGGCAATTTAAGAATCAAACATTGCTGTACATTATGTACAGTACAATGGAGCTTCACCGAACCATTTTTTAAAAAGAAAAAACCCAATGGGCTGACATTCACAGGTTGCTCATGTAGTGCCGTAATAATATGTTCTTGCTGCCCTGTCCCATTACAATAATTCTCCAGCGTTAGAGTAATTTCACTTTTTCATACTTGAATAAACTGTTCATGTGAAGCGCCAAGCCAAACTTATGCTTGAATTATTGAACGACAGTTCCCTACTGAGGAAGAATGGGTGAATCAGTTCTAATCAATATGTGAAATTCAATGAATATGGAGCTTTTTTCCCCCATTCCACAGCTTTTGACTTGTTTTGTTTACTTTTCCATGCTCTACCGTCTTGTACAATTTAGACTGCAAATTTCCCTGGGTTGGGAGCTACCTTTTTATGCTTATGCTATTCTAGTAAATTGACATATGCCAACAGAAGTGGTAGTAGTACTTACAGTAGTAGTAACAATGAAAATGAAAACATGAGCATGTTTGGCGCAGAGTCAGGGCCGTAGCCAGGATTTTGATTGGGGGGCTGAGCTTGATTTGGAGGGGGAGCTGAGTCTGAGTGAGAGAGGATCTACCCTAGAAACCTTTTGCTCAATATACCCCATGCATATGGGGCATATTGAGCATAGTGATCAGATCATGATATGAATACACATAACAGTTTAAATAATGTACCAAGTAAGGCCGCCTTGTGGGCCACCCTGAGAATTTGGGGGCTAATTTGATTCACGGGGGAGGGGCTGAGTCTGAGTGAGAGAGGATCTACCCTAGCAAACCTTTTGTATCATTATCTCAATACCCCATGCAGGGCCGTAGCCAGGATTTTGATTCGGGAGGGCTGAGTTTGATTCGGGAGGGGCTGAGTCTGAGTAAGAGAGGGACTACCCTACCAAACCTTTTGTATTGTTATCCCAATAATCCCATGAATGTGGGATATAATGAGTTACATGCCTGTCCCCATGCATATGGGGTATATTGAGCATAGTGATCAGATCATGATATGAATACACATAACAGTTTAAATAATGTACCAGTAAGGCCTTCTTGTGGGCCACCCTGAGAATTGGGGGGGGGGGCTAATTTGTTTCACGGGGGAGGGGCTGAGTCTGAGTGGGAGAGGGTCTACCCTAGCAAACCTTTTGTATCATTATCCCAATACCCCCATGCAGGGCCGTAGCCAGGATTTTGATTCGGGGAGGGCTGAGTTTGATTCGGGAGGGGCTGAGTCTGAGTAAGAGAGGGACTACCCTACCAAACCTTTTGTATTGTTATCCCAATAATCCCATGAATGTGGGATATAATGAGTTACATGCCTGTCCCCATGCATATGGGGTATATTGAGCATAGTGATCAGATCATGATATGAATACACATAACAGTTTAAATAATGTACCAGTAAGACCTTCCCGTGGACCACCCTGAGAATTTCGGGGGGCTGAGCCCCTCCAACCACCCCCACCCCCCCCCCCGGCTACATGCCTGCTCTCAGGGTTGGTTTTTTAAGCTGTGGAGTGGCGGCTCCAGGAGAGGACGGCGAGGCAGTTGTTCGCTGGTGAGTGTCAAAGCTGGTGAGTGCCAAAGCCGCCGCTCCTCCGCCAACACAGGCCCCACAGAGCCCGTGAAAGGAAGGCGGCAGCGGCACCCCTTCCTCTTTGCCTCGCCCCTGACGCCCTTCTGCCAGGCTGCACAGAACCAGTTGCCGGGCCGCATCCGGGCCCCGGGCCGTAGATTGCCCACCCCTGATCTACAAAATCAACTCAGTTTTCAGGTGGCATTGAGAGTGGTTTCGCAAATCAGTTTTCAGGTGGCATTGAGGAGTGCACACGAATGTCAGCTGCTCAAGCCTTAAATGAGTTTTACTCCAGAATATTGTAAGATTGCAAGTACTTTTGCAATGGTACAAAGTAGGCCTGGTTGATCCATGGTTCTAAGTGGTTCAAAAGTACTTACAAAACAAAAGTTCTGGTAGTGAACATTTCAGAACTCTAACAAACTTTCAAAAATTTTGTTATAAATGGCAGTTCCTAATCGGTTCTGTCTTTAAAATCGCCAATAATGAAATAATAATGAACTTTTGTTTTGTAAGTACCTTTGAAGCATTTAGAACCATAGATCAAACAGGCCTAGTACAAAGCTCTTCATACATAGCTAGTAGGCATGGTTTCGAACCCAAAATGGCGATTCTAAAATCAAATGGGGGATTTTTTGATTAGTAAAGAAAGACTTACAAAAAAAATTTCCAAAAATTTCTAAAATGTAACTTCATTACTAACGAAATTCGTTAGTAGTTCGTATGCCAGAGCATGCGCATTCAGATGGTTTTGGCCTACAACTCCCAGAAATCCTAACAGCTGGTAAATTGGCTGGGATTTCTGGGAGTTGTAGGCCAAAACTTGAATAAATCACACTGAATTTTAGATGGGACTCTCCAAATAGGAAGGAGGGAGGAAGGAGGGAGGGAGGGGGTATTCTATTCTTGGAAGCAGCAAAAAAAAGGAGGAGGAGGCCCCTCGCTCCTCGCTGCTCTCTCACCCCGATCCTGAGGGAGCGAGGGCCCAAGTTTGCCCAGGCTGAGAGGAAAAGGAAGAGGCCTGAGGCTGTGAGGAATGGTGGGAGTTGAAGTCCAAAACACCTACCTGGAGGGCTGAAGTTGGCCCCTGCGATGGGGCAAGGCAGAGCAACGGGGAAGAGAAGGGAGGGGGGGAGAAGCATCTGAGAGAGCACAGGGAGAGAGAGGAGGAGAAGTGTGTGTGTGTGTGTGAAGTTGGCCCCTGCGATGGGGCAAGGCAGAGCAACGGGGAAGAGAAGGGAGGGGGGGAGAAGCATCTGAGAGAGCACAGGGAGAGAGAGAAGGAGAAGTGTGTGTGTGTGTGAGAAGTTGGCCCCT
>JARBWK010003097.1:0-13272 GCA_030556195.1 Anolis apletophallus | reverse complement strand
TGCCGTACTGTGTCGCTCTGAGCCCGCCCCTCCCCTGGGGGTTGAGAAGAGCGGTAAAAATCCTGAAATAAATAAATAAATAAAGGGACCCCTAAAGAAGGACAGTTGTATGTTGCATGGTTGAGAGTAGACAAACCAGACAATCTCCACATCAAGACTCACAAAGAAACAGCAAGAAATACTGTTGACCCACAAGCATAAAAATTACATATATTAGAAACCAAACCTTTCTCATTCCTTTATTTTCCAAATCACCAGGCTGGGCCACAGCAACGCCTGGCAGGGGATGGCAAGTTATTAATAAAGCAGCATCTCTTCAGTTTCTTCCCTCTATAGTTTTATTCCTTTACACCTGTATTGTCTTCTTCCCAAGCCAAACATTCCTCAATGTTATCATTCTGCCTGGCAGAAGGATTTCTGCCACTTCTTCCTCCCCAGCCTGACATTTTGAGGATTTCTCACTGTTCTTTCTGGGGATAGGTACACGAACTGCTGTGCCAATACGTTGTTTGCCTGGCTTCCCTGGGTTTGGGTTGCAAAAGTCATTTGGAGACATAAGAGGCAGGCACCAAGGGGGTTAATTAAAATATTTAGCAGCTACTAAACGCTGGTGCTTTCAGCAGGCCGGTGCCACCATCTGTCCCTTCACTTGCCCGTGCGGAGACTGGGAGCTGTACACAAACTCTTGCCATCTGTTGTGCGTTGAAGGAGTTCATGGAGAAGAATACAAGGCTACGAGCGAGAGAGGATTGGGTTTTTTTCCCCCCATTGTAGGGCATGATAGAACCCGAGCCCCCTTCCACACAGCTGAATAAAATCCTACATCAGGGGTGCCCACACTTTTTCAGCATGCGAGCTACTTATAATAAAACCAAGTTAGAAAGATCTACCGAGAGAGAAGCAGGGCGGAGCAGGGGGAGGGGGCAGGGCTCCGTCCCCTCCCCCTCCCTGCTTTGGCTTACCACAGCTTCTCCAGGCTAGAGGAGGGTAATGCCAAGCCAGTGGTGGCATAGATAGCCACTACTGGCTTGGCACTCCCCTCCTCATGGCTGAAGAAGCTGTGGTAGCGCTGAAGCCGGGAGGGGGAGGGGCTTACGTGGCCTGGCTCCGTCCCTCCCCTGGCTTTAAGCGCTACCACAGCTTCTCCAGGGTAGAGGGAGGGTAGTGCCAAGCCAGTGGTGGCATAGATAGCCACCACTGTCTTGGCACTACCCTCCTCATGGCTGAAGAAGCTGTGTAGTGCTGAAGCCGGGGGAGGGGCAGGGCTTGGCGCGGCATGGCTCCGCCCCCTCTGAGAGGCACCCCATCCAGCTGGGATCGACCTCCTTCGGTCCCAGGATCGACCAGTCGATTGCGATTGACTTCCTGGGCAGCCCTGTCCTACATTATCTTCTTTGAACTGGAATATATGGCAGTGTGGACTCAGATAACCCAGTTCAAAGCAGATATTGTGGGATTTTCTGCCTTGATATTCTGGGTTATATGGCTATGTGGAAGAGCCCAGAGATTCTCTTGGTTCCTGACTAACAGTAGAGCTAGATTTTCTGGACAAGATTGATATCGAACAATTTGGGGGTCTTGCCGTGAAGGCAGACCAGCTAGACCCACCAAAGAGGATCCACTACCCTGGTGAGAAAGGAAGCAGCCAATCCCATTTTCTCTAAATTCCCAATAAAGATCTCACCAAGTTGAAGAACTGCCACTGAGTTGTCTTTATTCAGTCCAGCTGGAAAGGATGCCTAGCCGCAATCATTTTAACATCTATGTCAAGCCACTTGCCAGTCTAGTGCGGAGTTTCGGGCTGGAGTGTTACCAATATGCGGACGACACTTAACTCCTTCTACGCTTGGAGCCTGGAGCAACCTCAGTACCGGACAGTTTCATCTTGTGTCTCAAAGCCGTGTCAAATTGGCTGTGTGCCAACAGATTGAAGGTGAATCCGGCCAAGATTGAGATCTTGTGGCTTGGCCACCCGGTAGGTGTGTTGCACCATCTGCCCACCTTTGATGGTGCTCCCCTATCTCCATCCGCTACTGTTAAGAGTTTGGGTGTGGTCTTAGACACACAGCTAACCATGAAGTCCCAAATCGCGGCTGTTAGTGAGGAGGCCTTTTTCTACCTTTGCCAGGCAAGGCAGTTGGCTCCTTACCTTTCAAGTGAGGTCTTGGCAACAGTCATCCATGCCACGGTTACATCTAGGCTGGACTATTGCAATGTTTTGAACGTTGGCCTCCCCTGGTCAACAACCCGGAAAATTTGGATCATCCAGAATGCAGCAGCCAGGCTACTAGCTAAATCACCTATGAAAGGCCATATAACTCCTATGCTGCGACATCTCCATTGGCTCCCAACGGAATATCGGGCCCTGTACAAGATGCTGGTCCTAACTTTTAAAGCCTTGTATGGCATACCTCAGAGACCGCCTCTCTTCTCTCCACCATCAACGGTCGCCTCGCCCCACTCAATGAAATATTTTCTATGTACCAGGTCTCAGAGAAGTACGTCTTGATAGTACAAGATGCAGGGCCTTTTCTATTACTGCTCCTGACCTATGGAACTCTCTGCCCCCTTATCTGAGAGCCATGCGCGATTTGCGATCCTTTGCGTAGGCACTTAAGACCTGGCTTTTTAACAAAGCTTTTGTTTTATAATTCTGATTTTAATAGTTGTCTGTTTTCATGCTGTATCTTTATGTAAATCGCCTGGGCATCTGAGATGGAGGGCGAGTAACAAATATTAATTTGAATGACCGAATTCGCCCCACGCGGACATAAAGCATACATGCAATACATACATTTTTATAGAAAAACAGAACTGCCCAGGTTCAAACTTCCCGCGTGCCCCGCCCCTCTGTTAGCTTCCAGCTGATTGGTTGGAGTCATCAGCTGGGAGGGAGACTCTGCTAGCTTGGCCACGCCTTAGCCCAGGGCCGTAGCCAGGATTTTGATTCGGGGGGCTGAGTTTGGTTCGGGGCTGAAACTGGGTGGAAGAGGTCTACCCTAGCAAACCTTTTGTATTGTTATCCCAATAACCCCATTAATGTGGGATATATTGTGCATGGTGATCAGATCATGATATGAATAAACATAACAGTTTAAATAATGTACCAGTAAGGCCTTCTCGCGGACCATCCTGAGAATTTTGGGGGCTGAAGCCCCCTTAGCCCCCCCCCTCCCGGCTACATGCCTGCCTTAGCCAATCAGGCCTCGAGTTCTTGTCGAATGAGAGCAAAGGAGGCGGGACAAGCGAGAAACAATGAACCAGGAAGGAAAGGTTAATGGATTTAATGGTTCAAATATTTGTCCTAGGGGCCAGCGATTTCCTAGAGGAGCCTTCAAGCTGGCCTGGTATTGTTCTGACGGAAGGAATAAACATCTTTTGTCTGGTGCGGGATGCCCAGACCCCAGGAGTCCTTAATCCTTGATATGTACCTTTAAATGTATCTTTGCCATGGGTTTTTGGTCCAAAGGGAATAAGATGAATGGGTAAGGCAGATTGTGAAATCCCCACTTCCTATGGCAAAGGACGTCACTGGGTGGAAAATGAGGAATTTCCAGGTGACAAAGGTGAATTTCAGGCGGTCACTGCTCGAGTCCTGATCCCCTTTGTCAGCAGGATGTCCATCTCCCATGAGGGGTTCCTTCCTTTCTCATCCCCGTTTGTAACTATGAGTCATTTGTAAGTCGGATGTTCGTAATTTGGGGACTGCCTGTATTATTATCTGCTCTCTACTTTGTGAAATCCCATTTATTAAGCTGTAGAGTGAATGAATGAACTGAGAAAAAATAAAGTTTTACGAGAGTTGAATGAAAAGTAATGCCTCCACCTTCGTTACTTGGGTTTGGGTGGGAATATTTTAATAAATCAAACACAGAAAATAATCTTTAGAATGTGCTCTTTAACTACCACTATTCACTTTTCCACATACTCACCAGATAATTGGATACATTTCTGCCATGGTGAACAAGTTTCCAGCTGTCGGCTTGCCCCTTCTTGCTTCTTGGACCTCTGGCAGACAAACATATGGACAGGTGTTTACATAAGTCTCAATTTCTCTCCGCACCTTCGGCCACCAGAAGTCTCGCAGCACCAACTGGAGCGTTTTGAACAGACCAAAGTGTCCCGCCGCCCGACTGTCATGGCATAGTTTTACGATCTCCTCCCTTTCTGGGCCTGGGGGAGACGTGCGTCGCGATCCGCCCGTATAACAGGTCATTTTTACTTGGAGAGGAAATTGCACCCTCTTAACCTTCTGATCACGTACCCATGGGTGGATTCGTCCTTCTGTCGGGCCTGGATCCGTTCACTCAGCGTCTTCTTTCCTCCTGGATCAGGGTTGACCGCCGGAGGCCTAGCATCTGTTCCACCTGTCGCAGCAAAGTTCTCCGTCTTCAGCAGCTGAGTCTCGGAGGAGCCCTCATCTCCCAGTGAACTCTGGCTTCGGGACAAGGCATCGGCTTGTTTGGTCTGAGCGGGGGTGACATAGTGAATCTGGAAGTTGAACCACTCGAAGAACAAGGACCACCTCTGTTGCCTCTGGTTCAATTTCCGCTGACTCTTAAAGTGCTCCAAGTTCCAGTGATCCGTGTGGAGTTCCACCGGAAACTTGGACCCCTCCAACAAATGTCTCCAAACCTCGAAGGCCACTTTGGTGGCCAACAGCTCTTTTTCCTAGATCATGTAGTTCCTCTCGGGTGCTGTCAATTGCCTGGAGTAGTAAGCACAGGTCAACAAGTCCGTTCCCTGGGGCTGTAGCAGGATTGCTTCCACTGCTACATCGGAAGCGTCCGCCTGCACGATAAACGGAGTGCGGGGGTCGGGGTGCTGCAAAATCGGCTGCGTGGTGAACAGCCGCTTCAGCTCCTGGAACCCCGCGTCCGCCTCCGGTGTCCACCGGAACGGAGCCTTCCCTCGCAAGCACTGTGTGATGGGATCAGCCCACTTGGCAAAGTCAGGGATAAACTTTCTGTAGTAGTTGGCAAACCCGAGAAAGTGCTGAATGTCTTTGCTGGCCGGTGCCTTCCAGTCCACCACTGCCTGCACCTTAGTATCATCCATGGCGATGCCCTTTGGAGAAATGCGATAGCCTAGAAAGTCCACTTCCTGCAAATCAAACGCGCATTTCTCCAGTTTGGCACAGAGGCCGTGGTCTCTCAGCCGTTGCAGCACCTCTCTCACATGGCGGTCATGAGTCGCCTGATCTGGCGAAAAGATCAAAAGATCGTCCAAATACACAGCTAGATAACGATCTAGCAGGTCCCGAAAGATGTTGTTCATGAAGTGTTGGAATGTGGCGGGAGCGTTGCATAAACCGAATCCCATCACGAGGTATTCGAAACTGCCCCACTTGGTCTGGAAGGCCGTCTTCCATTCATCACCTTTTCTAATCTGCACCAAATTGTAAGCCCCCCGGAGGTCTAATTTGGTGTAGACCTGGGCCCCCCTCATTCTCTCCAACAACTCGGGAATCAATGGCAGCGGGTAGCAGTTTCGGACCGTGATCTTGTTCAGTTCTCTATAGTCATTACACAACATAACTCACCCGACTTTTTCTTGATGAACAGGATAGGCACGCCCGCCGGGGACTGGGAGGGCTGGATGAATCTCTTCCGCAGGTTCTCGTCCAGAAACTCCCGGAGAGCTTTCTGCTCAGGCTCCGAAAGCGGATAGAGTCTTCCGCGGGGAATAGGCGCTCCGGCCTCCAGTTCAATGGCGCAGTCGTATGGACGGTGGGGGGGGCAGGTGCTCAGCCTCCTTCTCACTGAAAACATCCCAAAAAGCGGCATACTTCTTGGGTAGTGTGACCACCCGCTCCACCTCCTGTGCTTGGCATGCTCGTGCCGACATACAGTGTCTCTGACAATGTTCGGAAGCAAACTTTAACTCCTGCTGGGCCCACGAGATCTGGGGATCGTGCAAAGACAGCCACACCACCCCCAGGATCACGGGGAAGTCTGACAACTTGGTCACTAGAAAGGAAATGTCCTCCTTCTGTGCACTAGTCCACATCTTGGTGAGGGAGGTGTAGTGCCGCACCGACCCCGCTTTCAGCAGCCTCCCGTCGATGGTTTACACTGACCGGGCCTCCTTTAACTCATGCAGTTGTAATCCCAAGGAACTGGCATAGTCTGTGTCAATGAAGTTATTGGTGGCTCCCGAGTCCACCATGGCGTGTACTATCATCGGCCCTTTCTCAGCAGACCACAACGCCACCATGATCAAAAACAATTGTCCAGTCTGGGGTTCTGGGGGAACGTTGGTGACCGAGCTAGCGAACCCTTTTAGACTTGGCCGACCTCTTCCCCCACCGCATTAAGGGTCTCTTCAGCTTCCTGGGGTTCCTCCCACACCGCGGAAGCCCGAGGCGCCTTGCCTTTTGGCTTCTGCAGGCACTCGCGGGCAAAGTGACCGGATCCTCCGCAGTACCAACATACGTTTAAGCGTTGGCGGCGAGCCTTCTCGGCTGCATCCACTTTGGGACGGACGTGTCCCAGCTGCATGGGCTCGGGTTCATCTAGAGGTTGAGGTGCGGGCGCGAACGGGCGGGATGCAGGACGACTCGCCGCCGGCTCCCTCCGAGCAACCAGCCATTCCCCGGGCCCCTTCTCCCACTGCCTCTGGGTGTGAATTCCAGCCTCCATGCGCAAGCTTAATGTGATCGCCTCCTCCAAGTTGCCGGGTCGCGTGGCCCCTCGAAGGATCTCTTGTTGCACTTCCGGTGCCAGGCCCTTCATGAACTGGTACCGCAACGCTGAATCATTCCAGGCCACTTGGGAAGCCAACACTCGAAACAAGGAAATATATTGAGCCAGGGTAATGTCTTTCATGGTCAGCCGATCCAGCCTCCTCTCGGCCAACTCGGTGTTCACCGGAGCTCCCCAAGTGTCCCTAATGGCCTGCAGGAACAAGGCCACCGTAGCCACTGGCGCCACATTTGCTCGCAAAAACGTAGTCGCCCAGCTCGCCACGGTGCCCTCCAGTAGGTTGTAAACAAAGCCTACTTTGGCCCTCTCGGTGGTGAACTCAGTCTGGCGGAGTTCCAAGTACATTTCACATTGTCCCGCGAATACGTGAACCGCCGCAGGGTCTCCGGTGAACCGCGGCGGGACCCCAATGGTGGGGTTCCGGCCAGCTCTGGTTCTCAGGTCCACCACCTCTTGCTGTAAAGCTTGGACTTCCGCAGCACTTAGCTGCGCCATCTCGCGAGCTCGTCTTCGGCGTCTTGCCCATCCCGTGGTGTGAAAAAGGGGTTCATGGCGTTGGACAGCCAACTGTCACAATGCTGGGTCCTGGCCCGGCCCCTTAAACACACACACAGAGACAATAATCAATTAACTATTTATTAAATAATAAAGAACAGGTGAAAAAGTAGAATGTCCAAGTAAAAAGCAATTAGTCCAAAATGGTTGGCAATAATTGTCCAAGTAAAAGCAGGGAATCTCGTAAAAGCAAAGTCCATAAAAACAAAGCGGATCAAAGCAAAACAGGGTCTCCGTAGGTCATGGCAAGGCAAGGTAAAAGGTCCAAGGTAACTTCTTGGCAAGGCAAGCCAACGCTGGCTTCAGGGATCAGGAACGCTACACTTCCTTCAGATCAGAAGTGGCCGTCCAACTGAGGATCCGTTCCCACAGAACGTATATTTAATCTCCTCCTTTATGAGACCAGCGCTGCTCTAGGCTTCGTCTCCATTCCTTTCTATTGGCCTCGATGCTTCTCCTGCGGTCAAAGCTCCTTCCCTCCCGAGCCGCAGCTGTCTCACTATCTTCATGAGAAACCTCCTCCCTTTCTGTTTCCATCAACTCATCCCCCGCGGGTTCCCAGATTCGCTCTTGGGAACCGCGTCCACCTGGTTTCTCATACGAGTTATCTGAATCTGCGTCAGACTGACCTTCCTCATCCTCGTAGGCCTTGGGCCAATCATCTTCCCATTGCAAGCTCTCTGTACGAGATGCAGGCCCAGCGGCCCCATCATCCATTTCACCTGAATCCCCATCAATCGGGTCCAAAGCAATTGGGACCCCCGGAGCATTCCCTGACCCCCCCCCCCCGGCTGAACTGGAGGCTGGGTTGCTACAAGAAATCTCTGTGACAGGGTCACCACCAATTGGAGTCAACTTGAAGATAGATAACAAAAATAACAACAACAATGTTTATTTAGAACACCCTTTCAATCAAGCTTGTACAATCAAATGTAGCGGAAATTTAACTCCTTCAAAATACAAAGAAAATAAATACATGCTTATGTGTACCTTTATAGATTATCAGATATAGATGTACTTTTATGCACACACAAGTTGAGTGCAGTGATGGCTCCCTTCTAGCTAAATGTATGTATGTATGTATGTATGTATGTATTTCTGCCATTCCTATCCCTTCTTTCTCACCCCAGACGGGACTCAAGGCGGCTTTACATAAGGCAACAATTCAATGCCTTAAAACACAATGTACACTTAAATAAATATTTAAATTAAATTAAAAAGTACACTAAAACAATTAAAACTATATATTCAGAGTTAAACACATAATCCACGAGTGTAATCCGAGCTGTTCCAATGGTCATTGCACCTTGTTCCAAGTCTATCCATTGCACAAGTTCTCTAAAGGCTTAGTTGCAAAGCCACATTCTCATTCTCTTGTGGAAGGTCACGGGGGAGGGGGTAGATCTAATATTCCTGGGAAGTTCCACAGTTGAGGGGCCACCACCCTGTCTCTTGCCTCCACCAATCGTGCCTGCAGGGGAGGCGGAATCGAGAACAGAGCCTCCCCAGATGATGTTAAACTCTGAGGTTGGTTCATAGAGGGTGGTTCATAGAGGGAGATACATTGGGACAGATAAGCTGGGTCAGAACCATTTAGGACTTTATAGGCTAAAGCCAGCACTTTCAATTGCGCTCGGTAGCAGATTGTCAGCCAGTGGAGCTGACATAACAGGGGGTTGTAGAGCATTTCCTTGGTATCCAGAAAAATCTGTACTTATCACTCTGCCAGTGACAAGCCCACTTAATGTGGGTTTACAAGCATGTATGAGAAGAGCCCAACAGATCCCGTGAACTGCTAAAAAGACAACAACTAGGTGCTAGAGGGAACCAAACCCGAACTCTCCGTAGAAACCAAGGTGATTAACCTGAGAGTGTTTGCTATTTTGTCCGTACCATGAGAAGACCTGGTTCACTGGGAAATACAGTGGCAAAGAGGGGGACTGCATTCCAGATGTGTAGCCTCAATCAAGAAAGCTATGGCCTGTAAGACCTGAGTAGGATTGTGGATGATAGGGTGAATTGGTGCCCTCCGTTGTCATATATCCAAAGTGACTTGATTGGAGTTAACAACAATATTAGATCTGGTTTGAGTTTTTCTTTTGTTTTTGCATGTTCATTTTGTACTATAGGCATTCACTGACTTCTTGCACAATATCTACCAGCCGCAGCAGCAATCAAATAAGGAAGAGAAGGTGGCAATGAAATAGTAGTTATCCCATTCCTGCAGCTGGTGGAAAGCAACCTAGGCTGGATCTACACTGCCCTATTTCCCAGGATCCTAGATTGTTTGCTTTGAATATGAGTCTATTCAATATGAGTCTACAACGCCAGATAATCTGGGATAAGACGATAATCTGGGATCTGATCCTGGGATATACGAAAGTGTAGATCCAGCCTAAGTTGTTTCCTAGGTCCCAATTAGGAGCCTCTTTCCTCTTTCCCAAATGGCAATACTGCATACGACAGGACTTGACCACTGCTTTGTAGGGGGAAGTACAGAAGTGAGTTAGAACATAAGAACATAAGAACATAAGAAGAGCCATGCTGAATCGGGCCTCAGCCCATCTAGTCCAGCATTCTGTGTCACACAGTGGCCCACTAGTTGTACACAGGGATCTCTAGCAGAAAGGAGGGCAAAACCCTCACCTGCTCCCGACCCCCCACAACCAGTACCCGGGGAAATCCTGCCTGCCTCCATCAACACAGAGGTGGCACTTGGATGTCCATTTCAGTAGCTACTGATTCCCTTGGTATCCATGAATCTGTCTAATCCTGCCTTGAAGCTGTCCAGGCTGACCGCTGTCACAACCTCCTCTGGAAGTGAGTTCCATAACCCAATGACCCTCTGGGTGAAGAAATATTTCCTTTATTAGTCCTAACTTTCCTACCTTGGAGCTTTAGGGAGTGCCCCTAGTCCTAGTGTTGTGTGACAGAGAAAATATTTTTCTCTATTCACCTTTTCTATCCCATGCATGATTTTATACACTTCGATCAAGTCACCTCTTAAACGCCGTCTTTCAAGGCTGAAAAGACCAAGGCGTTGCAACCTGATTTCGTAAGGGAGCTGCTCCATCCCTTGGATCATTCTTGTTGCCCTTTTTCTGTACCTTTTCCAGTTCCGTTATATCCTTCTTGAGGTGCGGTGACCAGAATTGTACACAGTACTCCAGATGTGGCCTCACCATAGATTTGTAGAGAGGCAATACAACATTTGACCTATTTTCGATTCCCTTCCTGATCATGCCAAGCATAGAATTTGCTTTTTTACTGCTGCTGCGCACTGGGTTGACATCTTCATTGAGCTGTCCACCAAAACCCCAAGATCCCTTTCCTGGTTTGTCTCAGAAAGTTTTGACCCCATCAATTGGTAGGTGTAGTTGGGGTTCTTTGCCCCGATGTGCATGACTTTACACTTGTTTAGGTTAAAATGCATTTGCCACTTTGTTGCCCATTCACTCAATTTCGAGAGATCTTTCTGGAGCTCTTTACAATCAGTTTCATTTTTAACTACCCTGAACAATTTAGTGTCGTCTGCAAACTTTGCTACCTCAGAATTTAATCCTACATCCAGGTCATTAATGAATAAATTAAAAAGTAACGGACCCAAAACTGAACCTTGGGGTACGCCACTTCTCACCTCTTTCCACCCAGAGAAATGTCCGTTTATTACCACCATTTGTTTCCTACAGTTTAGCCAGGTTCCAATCCAGGACAAGACCTGTCCTCTGATTCCATGGCTGAAGAGCTTATTTAGGAGCCTTTGGTGAGGGACTTTGTCAAAAGCCTTTTGAAAGTCAAGGTAAACAATATCGACTGGGTCCCCTTTATCTATGTGTTTATTTACACCCTCAAAGAATTCTAACAAGTTAGTAAGACATGATTTGCCTTTGCAGAAACCATGTTGATTTTCCTTCAGCAATGCCTGTTCTTCTATGTGCTTAGTAATTTTTTCTTTAATAATGGTTTCCATCACTTTGCCTGGAACTGAGGTTAGACTAACTGGCCTATAATTTCCTGGATCACCACTGGATCCTTTCTTGAAGATCGGAGTTACATTTGCCTCCCTCCAGTCCTCAGGTACAGTGCCTGATCTTAGAGAAAGGTTATATATTTTGGCTAGAATTTCAGCAATTTCACACTTGAGTTCCTTAAGAACTCTGGGGTGGATGCCATCTGGCCCTGGTGATTTGTTGACATTTAGTTTAGTAAGGCATGTGAGAACATCTTCCTTGTTTATCTCTATCTGGTTTAATTCATTTAATTCCCTCCCTGAAAAAAACTGACTCAGCTGCAGGCATATGTTGTCTGTCCTCCTGTGTGAAAACGGAGGCAAAGAAGTCGTTTAGCCGCTCGGCAATCTCCTTGTCTTCACTTATTGTCCCTTTCTTACCATTTTCGTCAAGTGGCCCAACTGCTTTTCTAGTTGGGTTTCTACTCTGATGTACTTAAATAAGTTTTGCTATTTTTTAAAATATTCTTAGCTATATGTGCCTCAAAATCTCTCTTGGCTTTCCTGACGGTTGCTTTGCATTTAGTTTGCCAGAGCTTGTGTTCCTTTCTGTTCTCCTCAGTAGGAAGAGCCTTCCATTTCTTAAATGAGTTTTTCTTCTTTCCAATCACATCTTTTACTTCATTTGTAAGCCATGCCGATGTCCTCTTGGACTTTCCTGGCCTCTTTCTTATTTTAGGAATGCATTTTAGTTCGGCTTGTTTTAAAGTATTTTTAAACAGTTTCCAAGCATTTTGGAGGGATTTGATTTTTTTACTGTTCCTTTTAGTTTGTTCTTTACTATTTTTCTCATTTTGGTGAAATTCCCTTTTGAAAATTTAAGGTCTCTGTGTTAGTTTTCACTGACAGTTTGCTATCCAAACTTAAGTTGAAGGTTATTGTGTTGTGGTCACTGGTACCTATGGGCTCAGTTACAAGGACATCTTGAACGAGATCTTGTTCATTAGTTAGCACCAAGTCCAGGATCCCCTTTCCCCTGGTTGGTTCCATGACCATCTGTTCAAGGGAATAATCAGCTAGCATGTCGAGGAACCTTGTCTCTCTTTCATGCGTAGAACAAGAATTTAGCCAATCTATTCGGGGATAGTTGAAGTCCCCATTATGACTAATTTATTGCTTTTTGAGGCCTGTTTAATTTCATTTTCCAGATAGCAGTCTGCCTCTGGAGTTTGGTTGGGAGGCGATAGCAGATCCCTAATGCTAGATTAGTTTTTTTGTCCTGGGATTTTTACCCACAATGTTTCTGTAGGTGAGTTTGAATTTTCTTGAAGTTCTAATTCATGAGATTCTAGCTCTTCATTTATGTACAAGGCCACACCGCCACCGTTTTCCCTCTCCTGTCTTTCCTGTACAGTTTATAACCTGGAATTTTTGTGTCCCAATTGTTTTCCTCTGTCCACCAGGTTTCTGTTATGCCAATAATATCAATATTTTTTTTCTTTTGCCAAACATTCCAACTCCCCTATTTTTTGTTCGAAGGCTTCTAGCGTTTGCGTACAGACATCTTTTCTGTTGACTCGGCCATTTGCGCGTAAATTTCATCCTCCCATACTTGGCGTTTCACCCTCTCGAACCGGAAGCTGCCCATCTCCTGTCGACTTTCCCCTAGGAATCAGTTTAAAAGCTGCTCTGAAGCCTTTTTAATATTAAAAGGCTTCACATATGCTGATGCACGATGCTGGCCAATGTTGCAATGGATCAAAGCATCAAATAATGGAAAACCACTTCTTAAAATTGCATCTTCTCCAACTAGCATAGCTAGCTACTGGTCATACTGGTGGGGTTGAATTCTGGGAGTTACAGTCCCCAAGGTAACTTTCCAAAGCTCTTTCATGGCTCAAGCTGCTGATGTGATGGAATCTTTCATTATTCCATGCTATTCTGATTCCAAACAGAATCATTTGCCCTTTTTATTACACTGAATAAAAATGATATCCATCTATAAATAACTTAAAAATGAAATGGGTTTTCATGCTTCATGCCCAACCAAAACCAATATGAAAA
>JARBWK010003096.1:0-13274 GCA_030556195.1 Anolis apletophallus | reverse complement strand
GGAGGTAAGCCCCCTTTTAGCCCCTAATGTCTGTAGGAACTGATCCCAGAAATGCGCTGTGAACTGCACCCCTCCATCGCTAATAACTTGCTCCGGGCACCCATGCAGCCGATATATGTGTTGTATATAGAGCTTGGCCAACCTTTCGGCAGAAGGGAGTTTAGCTAGGGGAATGAAATGTGCCTGCTTGGAGAACAGGTCCAGAACCATCCAGATGTATCTGTACCCCCGACTGACAGGCTGTTCACCTACGAAATCTGTGCTGATGTGTGTCCAGGGCCGGCTCGGGGCCGCCACCACCTGTATCAACCCCTGGGGTTTCGCTGTGGGAGCTTTTCCCCTTGCACATGCCTCACACCCCTGGATATATGCCCTAACATCCCCCCACAAACCTGGCCACCAATAGTTCTGTCGAAGCGCTAAAGTGGTCTTGGTCGACCCCCAGTGACCCGTACACTTGTGATCGTGACCCCGTTCTAGTACCTTGTTGTGCATCCGCAAGGGAATATACAACTTAGAACGCGCAAACCATGAAGACATTCCCCTGACTCTGGAGGGGCTCGGGGCCCATTGCGGGGTAGCGGGACAGCGCATCTGCTACTATGTTTTCTTTCCCCTTCATGTGTTTTAAAGTAAAATTAAATCGGGAGAAATACTGTGCCCACCTGACTAACTTTGGGGACAGCTTTCGCAGTGTCTGAAGGTATTGCAGATTCTTGTGATCACTCAGCACCTCAAAAGGGTGGATTGCCCCTCCAGGAAGTGACGCCACATTTGCAACGCTGAACGTACAGCGTATGCCTCCTTCTCCCATACCGGCCATTTGCGTTCCGGTTCTGCAAACTTCCGGGAGAAATAAGCACACGGCCACAGCCTATCCTCGCTATCCCTCTGCAGAAGCACCCCACCATATGCCCATTCGGACGCATCGCACTGTACCACAAATGGCTTTCCTTGGTCAGGGTGTACCAACAACGGTTCCCTGGTGAACGCTTCCTTTAATCTTTCGAAGGCGTTCTGACACTCCCCTGTCCATCCTAGTTTAGCCCCCGGGGACTTTCCTAGATTCCCCTTTTCTCTTCGTTTTCAACAACTCGGTGAGTGGGAGGGTAAGGGCCGTGAAATTATGAATGAAAGTTCTATAAAAGTTTGCAAGCCCTAAGAAGGCCTGAAGCTGCCTCCTCGTCTGCGGGGCTTCCCAAGCCAGTACGTCCTTTACCTTCCCCGGATCCATTGCCAGCCCCGTGCTGCTTATCCTGTACCCAAGGAAATCTATTTGTTCTTTTCCAAACTCACATTTACTCAATTTGACATAGAGTTTGGCCCGTCTCAACCGTTCCAGCACCTCCCGCACCAACCTGGTGTGTTCCTCTTTCGTCTGGGTTACCACAACTATATCATCTAAGTATACATAAACCCCTTTGTACTATAAGGTGTGGAGTACCTCATTTATCAACTGCATGAATATACCTGGAGCCCCAGCCAAACCGAATGGCATGACGGTCCATTGGTACAAACCCAGTGGGCAAGAGAAAGCTGTCTTCCACCTGTCCCCTTCCTTCACTCTCACCATATTGAAGGCGTCAATTAGATCCAACTTCGTGAAGTACCTCCCTCCCCCAAGCTGTCCTATAAGGTCCTTAGTCAATGGTAAGGGGTAACAGTTCGTAGTGCTAACGGCATTGAGCCCTCTGTAATCTATACACATTCGTAGCCCTCCATCTTTCTTACCCCTGAATACCACCGGGGCTGCAATCGGGGATTCTGACACCTCAATAAACCCCTTTCTTAAATTTTCATCAATCTGTTCTCTATGGACCTCTTTCTCCCTTTGGGACATTGAGTAGATTTTCGGCTTTGGCAATGCCTCTCCTTCCCTGATTTCTACTCGACACTCTACGTTCCGTTTGGGAGGCAAGCGTCCTGCCAACACCGGACTGAATACATCGGCATAATCGCTGTACTCTATTGGGATTGCGGGTTCAGCCTTAGCCACCCCCCCCAGCTAGGGTCTTCTCCAACGGCAACCCTTCTTGCCACGGCGACGGGGCCTTACATGTGACAGTCCCCAAACGCCAATCTATCACTGGGTTGGCTTGTGCGAGCCACGGCATACCAAGCACCACCCCATGGTCCTTTACAGGTGCAATGACAAAATCAATTGTCCCGTCCCATGGCCCCATTCGACCCTGCAAACTCTCAGTACCCAGCCGGCCCCAGCCGGTCCCAGCCGGCCCCAGCCAGCCCCAGCCGGCCCCAGCCAGCCCCAGCCGGTCCCAGCCGGTCCCAGCCGGCCCCAGCCAGCCCCAGCCGGCCCCAGCCGGCCCCAGCAGGCCCCAGCCAGTCCCAGCCGGTCGCAGCCAGTTCCAGCCGGTTCCAGCCAGTTCCAGCCGGTCCCAGCCAGTACCAACCGGTCACAGCCGGCCCCAGCCAGTCCCAGCCGGCCCCAGCCAGCCCCAGCCAGTCCCAGCCGGCCCCAGCTGGGCCAGCCGGCCCCAGCCCGCCCCAGCCAGACCCAGCCGGTCCCAGCCAGTCCCAGCCAGCCCCAGCCAGTCCCAGCCGCCACAGCCAGTCCCAGCCAGCCAGCCCCAGCCAGCCCCAGCCGGTCCCAGCCCCCCAGCTGGTCCCAGCCAGTCCCAGCCCCAGCCTGTCCCAGCCGGTCCCACTCAGTCCCCCAGCCAGCCCCAGCCGGCCCCAGCCTGCCCCAGCCGGTCCCAGCCTGTCCCAGCCGGTCCCAGCCAGTCCCAGCCGTCTGCAGCCAGTCCCAGCTGGTCCCAGCCAGCCCCAGCCAGTCCCAGCCGGCCACAGCCAGTTCCAGCCAGCCCCAGCTGGCCCCAGCTGGCCCCAGCCGGTCCCAGCCAGCCCCAGCCGGCCCCAGCCAGCCCCAGCCGGCCCCAACCGGGCCCCAGCCAGTCCCAGCCTGTCCCAGCCGGTCCCAGCCTGTCCCAACCGGTCCCAGCCAGGCCCAGCCGACTGCAGCCAGTCCCAGCTGGTCCCAGCCAGCCCCAGCCAGCTCCTGCCGGCCCCAGCCAGCCCCAGCCAGCCCCAGCCAGCCCCAGCTGGTCCCAGCCGGTCCCAGCCAGCCCCAGCCGGCCCCAGCCTGCCCCAGCCTGTCCCAGCCGGTCCCAGCCAGTCCAAGCCAGTTGCAGCCGGTCCCGGCCAGTCCCAGCCTGTCCCAGCCTGTCCCAGCTGGCCCCAGCCAGTCACAGCCAGTCACAGCCGGTCACAGCCGGCTCCAGCCAGTCCCAGCCAGTACCAGCCAGTACCAGCCAGTCCCAGCCAGTCCCAGCCAGTCTCAGCTGGTCCCAGCCAGCCCCAGCCAGTCCCAGCCAGCCCCAGCCAGTCCCGGCCAGTCCCAGCCTGTCCCAGCCGGCCCCAACCTGTCCCAGTCGGTCGCAGCTAGGCCCAGCCAGTCCCAGCCCATCCCAGCCCGTCCCAGCCGGTCCCAGCTGGTCCCAGCCAGCCCCAACCAGTCCCAGCCGGTCCCAGCATGTCCCAGCCGGCCCCAGCCAGTCCCAGCCGGTCCCAGCTGGTCTCAGCCAGCCCCAGCCTGTCCCAGCCAGTCCCCGCCAGTCCCAGCCGGTCCCAGCCGGTCCCAGCCAGCCCCAGCCAGTCCCAGCCAGCCCCAGCCAGTCCCAGCCGGTCCCAGCATGTCCCAGCCGGCCCCAGCCAGTCCCAGCCGGTCCCAGCTGGTCTCAGCCAGCCCCAGCCTGTCCCAGCCAGTCCCCGCCAGTCCCAGCCGGTCCCAGCCGGCCCCAGCCGGTCCCAGCCAGCCCCAGCCAGTCCCAGCTGGTCCCAGCCAGCCCCAGCCAGTCCCAGCCGGACCCAGCCGGACCCAGCCAGTCCCAGCCGGCCCCAGCCAGCCCCAGCCGACTCCAGCCGACTCCAGCTGGTCCCAGCTGGTCCCAGCCAGCCCCAGCCAGCCCCAGCCGGTCCCAGCTGGTCCCAGCCAGCCCCAGCCAGTCCCAGCCGGCCCCAGCCAATCTTCGGCACACACGCCACAGTAACGGACACCAGTCTCTCTCCCGCGAAAGGACCAGGCAGCTGCCTCCTTTATGACGGTTACGCGCGTCATAAAGCCTGGCCATGGAACCCGAATGCCTGGGAACGGCATTCCATGCAGTGTGTCTGTCACTCATGCTGCGAGCCCACTCTTGGCTTCACCGGGGCTGCCTGGGAGGGAGGAAGAGAGGAAGGGGAGGAGCTTTCTCTTGCAAGGGGCGGGGCCTTCACAGCCAACAGGTGTGGGGCCTAGGAGACGGTTAGAAGGCGGTCGGAGGGGCGGGGCCTGGGAGGAAGGAAGAGAGGAGGGGGGAGCTTTCTCTTGCGAGGGGCGGGGCCTTCAGAGCCAAGAGGGGCAGGGCCTGGAAGAGGGTTAGAAGGCGGTTGGAGGGGCGGGGCCTGGGAGGGGGGAAGAGAGGAGGGGGAGGAGCTTTCTCTTGCAGGGGGCGGGGCTTTCCCAGCCAAGAGGGGTGGGGCCTGGGAGGAGGAGAGGAGGAGGAGCTGTCGTCAAGCGCGTCCTTGGCTGTGGTGGGGGCGTGACCTGGGAGCGGGATAGAAGGCGGGTAGGCCCAGCTCCGAAGGAAGAAGCGGGGCTCTCCGTACGTGGGCATAGAGAACCCTTGACGAGTGAGGGGCGGGGCTCGGGAAGCAGACGGTGAGCTCTCCAAGCCCGTGATTGGCTGGAGTGGTCGGAGGGGCGGGGCCTGGGAGGAAGAGAGGAGGAGCTTTCGTTCAGCACCTCATTGGTGAGCAGCAGAGTTATGTGGGAACACGTGGAAACGCCAAGACGCGTGTCAAGACGGAGGAGCGCTATTCCCCCCACTCTGTCCACCCCACGTGATGAGAGAGAGGGCTGCCTTCCCTCCTGATGGAAGAGAAGATTGCCCAATGCCACATCCATTGTGTGATAGTGAAGCAGATGAGCCGCAGGAAAAGAATCCTTTTAAACAAAACCCTTTGCCCTCTCAGGCTGCATTTCGGAGTTCGTTTAAGCAATGCCTCCTTCATTCATTCTTACTGGTTATCACTTATGATGAGCATTAATTCTAACCAATTAACAATGCATTAGGTAATCTAATGATTCATTGGCTGTAAGACACTACGCAGTTTATTTGCTGCCCAATTATTAAAGCTATCTCTATGTGCGGAGCTTGTCCCTATGTTTGTTACTTTCTGATAAGCTTTCCCACTGGTCCTGCCAAAATGGGTGTTTTATCAGGCTAACACATGCTAAGTCTTCTAAACCAATCTCTGCCTGGTAAACAAAGTGCACATGGTGTTTTTCTAAGCCAATTGTAATGCATTCAGGACAACCAATGAGATGGCGTCTTCTCCTAAGCCAATCACTGCTGTTCCCTACCGTGCTTGCTAATCCCTGTATTCTTCTCTCTGCTTATGCTTAAGTAGCATTTTCTCCTGACGTTTCTTCTGCAACTCAATGAGTCTCCTTCAATAGTATTATAGATTAATTAGAGAAATGTATAAAAATAAATATATTATAAATATATATTATAATAGCCAATAATGTGATGTGATGTTATTATATATTTATATTTATTTTACATATATGTAAGGCATATTAAATAATTTTATATATTATTATTATTATTATTATTATTATTATGCTATAACTGTATGATGACCCATCGGCTCCTGCACGGCCCCTTCCTTTCTTCCTTCCTTCCTTCCGGCCTGCTCAGACAATATTGTAAAATGCGATAGGCTAATAGGATCATAACAGAAGCGTACCCTTAAATGTTGTATATGCGCCTCTTAATATGTATGGTTTGTCTGATATGTGAATGCTTTACTCTGTGTTGACCAATACACATAATGATATAGATTTTTATACGGCAATCACCTGTTTGTGTTTTTCGTGTTTGTATTTGCAGCCCATGCTCAGTGTTAATACCATGTTCCAGAAGCAGCACTCTCTCCTGATGTTTCACCTACATCTGAGGATGCCTGCTACCATAGATGCAGCAGGCAAAACGTCAGGAGAGAATGCTTCAGGAACATGGCCACACAGCCCAGGGAATGCATAGCAACCCATCAACTGACAATTGGAGCAGGCCTGGGCCAACTCTGGGCCTCTGGGTGTTTTGGACTTCAACTCCCACAATTCCTAACAGCCTACCGTTGGAAGTCCAAAACACCCGGAGGGCCAAAGTTGGCCCAGGCCTGTTCCAATTTTAAACACCAATGACTCCATGGCAACAATACTTTCACGCCACACTCTTCTTAATTCAATCCATCCATCCAGGAGTTACTAAAATGTTTATTAAAGCAGTCCAATCAAACTGCCCACTCTTTAAAAAACCATAGATTTGAAACCACAAAGCAGGGTTTGGATGAAACATAGAAAAGTATAGCTGTGAGTGGCCCTCTCTTTGGGCACCGCTGGCCTGTTCAGAAGGTATCCTCTGGCGCTGGGCAGACCTTGTCTTTGTCGGCGTGAGGTCACTGCGTTGAGGTATGAGAGGGAATGCTGGGAGGTTGAGCGCGTTCTCCCGGACGCTCCAGCGCACACCTGGGAAGCTCTGCGTCGCCCAGTCCTCCTCCTGCTCCAAGTCGCGGGCCACTAGGTCAGCCTTCCTTCTCTGGCTCTGCTCCTGTATTTTGGGTAGAGTTACGGGCTTTGGCTGGGTGGAAATGGTTGGGTGCTGATTATCAGTGCTTGGGCTCTGTCTGTAATAATAATAAACGTTATTTGTACCCCGCCCCCATCCAGGCCCGGATTAGCATCTTTTTGTGTCCTAGGTCACACTTTGGAATTACGCCCACTTTAAGCCAACCTCTACCGCAACCCCCCACACACACACATCACTCAGACCCACACTAAAAATAAGACCTTGTCTTATAAAATGCAAGGGGAACCTGCGCCCAAGCCCCCGACAGGAGCCAAAATCCCAGCCAGTGGAGGGCTGGAAAGAGACTCCCTCTCCAATGGAATGGGCAAACCAAGGCAGGAGTGCTGCTGATGGGTTTCGGCCATTGAAAGGGGGGAGCCCCCCCCCCCCAAGAAAAAGAGAGCACCCTCCTTGCCGCGAGTGGGGTTCTGCACCAGGAATGAAGGCCACGACCAAGGAGAGCAAAGGTCGCCGCTGTGCAGGGAATTTGGCAGCCGCGGGTGACCAGGTGCCGCCTCTGGCTCGCTGGCCAGTGATGTCCCGTCCCTCCCCCACAGGGGTCGTCCCAAAGCAGCCCTAAAGGGAATACTCTGGCTGGCCGGCCGGGGTCCCGGTGCCCGGAAGTGCCTTGCGAACCCCAGTTGTCACAGCAAGAGGGGCAGGGAGGGAGGCGGCGGGGGGGGGGGGAAGAGACAGCCATGCTTCGACCTGCGGGTCAAATTATTCTGCTGCATTTATTATTGCGAGCACGGAACGCAGGTATGTGGAGGGGAGGGATAGGGCCGAAGCCGGGCAGGAAGGAGGGGGCGGGGGCTCCAGGCAGGCCTCCTCCCTCCCCCCCTGCACGGAGGCGGGGTCATAACACTCCTCACCAAGGCCAAGGAGGTGGGTGGGCCTTTCCTGCAAGAAAGTGGCGGCAGCAGCAGCAGGGCCCGCGGGGTCTCTTCCACCTAGAGGATGATTCCAGAAGCAGGAGAGGGCCCAGGACTCCCCCCGCCCCCTTGGTCTCCAAGGCTCCTTTCCTCATCTCCATGCGCATTGCGTTTTTATTTGTTTCAACATTTTTTAAAAAATTGGTCCATGATCTGCGCCCCCCCCCTTTGGCCTGCGCCTCTAGGCCATGACCTAGGTTGGCCATATGGGTAATCCGGGCCTGCCCCCATCTCCCCAAAGGGGACTTGGGGCGGCTTCCATGAGGCCAAGCCCAAAAGTGCATTCCAAGACAAAAACATAAAACATTACAGTAGAATAAAATAAAGGGAAAAAAGCCTACAATATATAAACAAAGCAATACAATGGTCCAGTGTATTGTAAACACCCCCCCAACGCTTAGGCAGTCTGGCCGTGGCTAAATCACCCCAAAGTACAGGGGAGGGGAGTGAAACTTACTCAGCGCCACTTGCAGCATTGACTCCGCCATCATTTCGATGTCTGCCTGGACTTCACTGGCATTCAACTCATCACCCGCCATTCGCCTGAAAACCTTCCTGGAATCACTCGGGAGGACTTCTGGCTGATGAGGTTATGCCCAAAATTGCCTCGTGACCTTTGGGTGGCTCCGTCTGAAAGCACCAGAGGGTTTGGCATACGGGTCTGCCTGGGGCACCAGAGAAGGCAGGCCATGCCTATGGCCATGCTCGTCTTCCATGAGTAAAGGCTTCTTTCAGTTGACCATCAGGAACAGCCGTTATTCCAAACCGACCTCGGTTCCCTGGGCCGCGCAAGTGTCGCATTTGCACCTGTTGAAGTAGTTGGGAGCTCGGGCAGTGGCATTGGTGTGGCCTGGCCAAGCGCTGTCCCAGGGCCGGAAGAGGAAGTTGGAGCAGGCTGGTGAGTCATGGTAAAGCAGTTTTGGTACTTTCTGTGGAGGAGAAAGGTCAGAGAGTGATGCTGCACACGTGTAGAGCTCGGAAAAGTGGGTTTCTGTGCCAAAAATCAGGCAGGCACTTGCTCCGTGAATGTAACACTGTGATTGGTGCTTCTAATCAATGCTATGATTTGTTAAAGTACACCCCGTGCCTAGCGTGAGATAACGTAGGCTCAGATTGGTTCAACAGTACAGGACGTGCTACTTGGTGACATCAGTGCTAAAGGGAGAAGAACTGCGCATGTACTGAGGGATTCTGCCCCATCCGTTGCTGGCAAGGAAAGGCAGAAATGAAATGTTGCTAATAGGGAACACGAGAGTCCCGGCCACTGATAATGTACTGTGAGAAAGAACTAACTTAGAAATGTTCATTGTTCTAACACATAGGAGGGGTTTTGAGATGTGATGCTAATGAAAATGTTATGTTTTATTGGATCAATGAAATGCCATGTAACACCAGCCAATTATGATTGTGTAAAATCCATGAAGGAGGGCGGGCTTTTTGGAGATGCCGCCATGGGGGTATATATGCTTTGTACTGAGAGTGACCGGGGCCGTTTGCCCCTGATTAACAGCTTGTTCTGTTGGCAACCCCACCAGCTGGTGTTATCAATAAACCTCTTTGATTTCACACGAGCAGTGAAGTTGTTGCGTGTTTCCTCATCCCTGCTGCCCGCACGTCTGCGCGCCAGTTTGATAAGAGTCAACTAGCCATTTGGAGTTCCATAACTCCCTAATTTGCTGCTTCACTGCGAGTTGGAATCCCCGGGCAGGTGTTGCCGTTGAAACCGCAGCACACACCTCCTTCCTCTCATCAACCCCGCCCACAGCGCAGTCCTGTGTATCGTCTCTTTCTTCCAACGGGGACATCCTCGCAAACGCGCAACCCTGAAAGTGGCAAGCAAGCCTGGCTCACGCCACCGCCCCCTTACAGGGGTTCAGCACCCCCCCAATTCTCCTGAGCCTCCCAGCACCCCCTTGGATCGCCCCACTGCCCACCAGGGGGCGGTACTGCCCACTTTGGGAACCACTGCACTAAATGGACCATTTGAGTTTATGGTGTATGAACACGTGAAGGAGTGATAGTAGAAAATGACATTAAAATATAATATAATATAATACAATATAACATAACATAACATAACATAATATAATATATTGTATATATATATAGTATATATATATAATATTGATAATATTATAATATAATACAATAAGATACTACTACTAATAATATGATATTATTAATATATATTTTATATTACATATAATATTACTAATAATATTCAGTATAATATTATAGTACAATATAATGTACTAGCTGCAGGGGCGGTCTCACCTCTCCCAGGGGGGTAGGCGAGCCTTATTTTTGCGCGCCCCCCCCCCCCAGGCTGCTGGACGCTGCGGCGGCCCGCGCGGTGACATCACGAGCGGCTGCGCGGCTGCATCACGCGCCTGGCAAAGGCCGGCACTGACTAGCTGTACCCCGGCCACACGCTGCTGTGGCTTTTTCCTCTTTCCTGTGTCTCAGTCTATATATACCGTATTTTTCGCACCATAAGACGCAGTTTTTTTCCTCCCAAAGTGGGATGAAAAATCAGCTGCGTCTTATGGAGCGAAGACGCAGGCCGGGGGGCGCTGGAGCAGAGGGAGGGCGGCGATATACTTACCCTGTTGCTGCCTCTCCTCTTCTGTGGTCCGTTGCAGCGGCGGAGGGACGCTGGTTCGCTCGCCCTCTGCCTCCTTTTCCTTCCCCCCACCTTTGCTTCCCTCGAGGAAAGGGCGGAGGGAAGGAAAAGGAGGCGGAGGCGGAGCGAACCGCGTCGCGTCACAGCTGACGCGACGCGGTTCGCTCTCCCTCTGCCTCCTTTTCCTTCCCCCGCCCTCAAGGAAAGGGCAGAGGGAGGGAAAAGGAGGCAGAGGGCGAGCGGAACCGTGTCGCGTCACAGCTGACGTGACGCGGTTCGCGCCGCCCTCTGCCTCCTTTTCCTTCCCCACCTTTTCTTCCCTCAAGGAAAGGGTGGGGGGAAGGAAAAGGAGGCAGAGGGCGAGCGAACCAGCGAGCCCTCTGAGAAGACGCACCTGCTGATAAGACTTACCTAGATTTTAGAGGGGGGAGCGAAAATATTTTTTTCCTATTTTCCTCCTCTAAAATCTAGGTGCGTCTTATCAGCAGGTGCGTCTTATGGAGCGAAAAATACGGTATGTGTTTTGTGTGTGTATATATATGGATTTCTGTCTATGTGTACATATGTGTATGTGTAGTTATGTATATGTGTATATGTATATGCGTGTATATGTGTGTACTTATGTATATGTGTGTTTTTGTATATGTATATGCGTGTATATGTGTAGATGTGTGTAAGTACAGATGTTTGTATGTATGTGTGCATGTGTATATTTCAGTGCATGTATATATGTGTGTATGTGTGCATGTCTATATGTACATACGTGTGTGCATGTGGCGAAGACCAACAGTAACATCCCTTCCTGCCTTTTATACTTCCTTTCTTCCCTCTCCCCCCTCATCCCTCAGCTTTTCTCTTCTCTCTGTCCTCCTGCCTCTTCTCCCTCCCTTCCTTCTTTCCTTTCCCTCCTTCCTGCCATCCCTCCCTTTCTGTTTCAGTTCTTGCTCCCCTTGTCTCCCTCCCTCCATTCCCTCCCTACCTTTTCCCCCTTCCTCTTGCTAGTCCCTTCACCCGCTTCTACCTTTTGGATTGCCTGTTATTACCTGTCTGTTTTGCATAATGGCTCTGAGTGGCCAGCACCACCAACATTCCGACACTCTAAACTGCCAGAGGGAGGTGGTGTGGGGGATCATGGGAGTTGTAGTACATAATGATTTTTTTGGATTTGTGGCCGTTGGTTCTTTTTTGGGGTTTTTTTTGGTGGTATGCATACCTCGTAGGGTTTTCTGGGTATGTGGGCTGTTTTTGTGTGTCTGCCTTGTGTGGTTTCTTTGTCTATAAGACAGGAACCACCACATGAAGGATTTTATATATATAGATAACATTAATATTGTGCTACGGCAATAATATAATATACTAGCTGTACCCGGCACGCGTTGCTGTGCCCTTTTTAGGAGATGCGAGAAAGTCCAATCATCCACGGTGTGCCCTCCTCTAAACTGCAGTTGGATGGAGTGTGGGTCATGGGGGGCATGGTGTGCATGGTGTGCCAAGTTGGGTCTTTATTGGTCTTGGTTCTGGGCCACAGTGGTCTGTGGGGAATGATGGGTTTTGAAGTACTACAAATCCCATTTTCCATGGTGGTACTTCAAGTCCCATCATGCATGGTCGGGGCTCTGTGTGCCAAGGTAGGTTACTATAAATTCAGGCCATACACAATGTCCCATGAGCTGAGGCCTAGTTAGGAACAGCAAGTTAATGAAGCCTTATTGTCAATTCAGGCCATACACAATGTCCAATGAGCTGAGGCCTAGTCGGGAGAATCAAGTTAATGAAGCCTTACTGTCAATTCAGAGCGTAAACAGCTTCCCAGTAAGTGAGGCCTAGTTAGGGAAATCAAGTTAATGAAGCTTTACTGTCAATTTAGAGCGTAAACAGCTTCCCAGTAAGTGAGGGCTAGTTAGGGAAATCAAGTTAATGAAGCCTTACTGTCAATTTTGGGCTCTGTCTGTGATTTTTTGGGGTGTAAATTTTAGGTTGGAAGTGATTTGGGTGTTTGTGTTGGGGATTGGCTGAGGCCTTTTCCTTATTCTGTTTTGGCAGTTTAGTATGGATCGGAATTTTCATGTTGGCTGGCCAGTGCAGCAGTTATGCAAATCCGCCCTTATTGGCAGCCAATCATGTTGTTCAGAATGTAGAGGCTGTGTGAGTCTTTGGCTGCCCCGGAGGATGCTGGTAAATGTAGTTTTATTTTTACTCGTTGTTTTGGGGGCCTTTTAGGTTTTGGGGGGGGGAGTTTCTTTGCTACAAACGTACCTTGCTTGAGGCCTATTTCTGTTGGCAAGTATTGTGTTTCTGCGTTGTAATGAAGCAGCAAATTAGGGAGTTATGGAACTCCAAATTGGCAAATGACCTCTTACCAATAGGTGCGCGGACGTGCGGGTGGCAGGGGTGAGGAAAGGACGCAACAACTTCACTGCTCGTGTGAAATCAAAGAGATTTATTGGTAACACCAGCTGGTGGGGATTGCCAAACAGAACAAGCTGTTGATCAGGGGCAAAAGGCCCCGGTCACTCTCAGTACAAAGCATATATACTCCTATGGCGGCATCTCGGAAAAGCCCGCCCTCCTTCATGGTTTTTACACAATCATAATTGGCTGGTGTTACATGGCATTTCATTAATCCAATAAAACATAGCATTTTCATTAGCATCACATCTTAAAGTCCCACCTATGTGTTAGAACAATGGGCATTTCTAAGTTAGTCCTTTCTCACAGTACATATCAGTGGCCCGGGACGCTCATGTACCCGATTAGCAACATTTCACATTCTGCCTTCCTTGCCAGCAAAGGATGGGGCTGAATCCCTCTGTACATGCGCAGTTCTTCTCCCTTTTTGGCACTAACGTCTCCCAATAGCACATCCTGTACTGTTAGACCAATCTAAGCCTACGTTATCTCACGTTAGGCACGGGGTGTACATCAGCAAGTCACAGCATAGATTAGAAGCACCAATCACAGTGTTACTTTCACGGAACAAGTGCCTGCCTGATTTTTGGCACAGAAACCCACTTTTCAAAGCTCTACACGTGTGCAGCATCACTCTCTGACTGTACTCCTGTTGGAAAAGTACCAAAAACTGCTTTA
>JARBWK010003095.1:0-13279 GCA_030556195.1 Anolis apletophallus | reverse complement strand
AGGTTTGGGGATCCAAATTATAGATACAACCCCGGGATAAGGCAAGGGTCATTCCAAAGAAAGGGAAACCATCAACGCCAATCTATAAAGACCTTTAACTAAGGATCTAAGAGCATTGAAAACCCAGGAAGAGCTAAAACAAAAATTTCCGAATATTACATGGCTGCATTATCTACAAATAAAAGAATATTACAATCAGGACAAGAAACTACGATTTAATAGCAAAGAAGAATTTTGGGACAAAATACTAAATACGGAGAGAAAAATGCATAACAAAGATTTATGATAAATTACTAGAGTGGTCCACAGAAGTAGAGGTAATCAAAAACCGCAGATGATGTCCAGATGTGTCACTCCTTTCCACTTGTCACCAAGGAGGCTGTCCAGACCTTGAACCGGTGCTTGGCTGCTGTGTCGGGCTGGATGAGGGTTAGCAAATTGAAACTAAATCCAGACAAGACAGAGGTCCTCCTGGTTAGTCGAAAGGCCGAACAGGGAATAGGGTTACAGCCTGTGTTGGATGGGGTTACACTCCCCCTGAAGACGCAAATTCGCAGCTTGGGAGTGATCCTAGATTCATCGCTGAGCCTGTAACCCCAGGTCTCGGCGGTGGCCAGGGGAGCTTTTGCACAGTCAAGACTTGTGCGCCAGCTGCGCCCATACCTTGGGAAGTCTTATCTGGCTACGGTCGTCCACACTCTGGTCACATCCCGAATAGATTATTGCAACACACTCTACGTGGGGCTGCCTTTGAAGACAGTTCGGAAACTGCAATTAGTCCAAAGGGCAGCAGCCAGATTACTAACTGGAGCTACATACAGGGAGCATACCACCCCCCTGCTGTGTCAGCTCCACTGGCTGCCTGTCCAATTCCGAGCTCAATTCAAAGTGCTGGTTTTGACCTTTAAAGCTCTATATGGATCTGGCCCAGCTTACTTGTCCGAACGCATCAGCTACGTCCCACCTTGTAATCTAAGATCATCCGGGGAGGCCCTGCTCTCGCTCCCGCCTACTTCTCAAATGCGGTTGGTGGGTTCAAGAGATAGGGCCTTCTCGGTGGGAGCTCCCCATCTGTGGAATGTGCTCCCTATTGATATACGATCTACCTCATCCCTCCTGGCATTCAGAAAAAAAGTGAAATCCTGGTTATGGGACCAGGTGTTTGCACATTAGCATGATACAGCACTTTAGATTGGATTGTAATGGCAAGCTGGTGGACATGGCCCAATGCTTCTATTATGGACGGAATACTATTTTTAACTTATGTGAATGTATATGATGTATTTTAATGCTAATTGTATTTTAATGTATTTTAATGCTAACTGTATTTTAATGTATTTTAATTCTGACTGTTTTTGGTTTTCTATTATATGTATACTGTGTTTTTGGCATCAAATTGTTGACGTTGTTAGGTCGCTCTGAGTCCCCCTCGGGGTTGAGAAGAGCGGGGTAGAAATGGTGGAAATAATAATAAACTGTACGGTGAAATGGGCGGAGAATTTTAAAAGATCAATACCTGTAGCAGACTGGGTGATAATGTGGAACAAAAAAATTGATCTCTACATATGCAGCAGACTTAAAAGAAAATTGGTTGAAAATGTTCCACCGGTGGTATATTACACCAAAAAAAATAAGTATGATGTATAAAAATACATCTAAGAACTGTTGGAAATGTGGCAATTATGAGGGGAGCTTTTATCATTTATGGTGGACTTGTAGAGAAGCTCAAAAATACGGGCAGATGAGGAGTGTCAACAGATCTTTAAAAAGAAATGCCCCAAAACCCCGGAATATTATCTGCTAGGAATAACGGATCCAGACTTAAAACTTGACTCCAATGAAGATATTCTTTTTATGTATATGTCGATTGCTGCCCGGATTATATACGCAAAACTTTGGAAACAGAGGAAAATACCGGATTTAGAACAATGGATAAATAAATTAAGAGAGATAAAAGACATGGACAAACTAACTTTTTTACTGAAGAAAAACTCAAGTAATCCAATTAAACAAACAAATTGGACACAGGTGGAGGAAAATGAAGAAGTGAAGAAAAGAAAGAACATTATAACAATGGACAAAAAGAAGGGTCAATGATTAAGTATTTTTAATATTACCCTTTTTTATTGTCTTTTGCAATACAGAAGTTCACTAAATGAATAACTTTAAGGATGCAAAGGATTAAAAGAAGTCACCATCTTTTTTTCTTTATATATATATATATATACACACACACACACACACACACACACACCTTTTTCTGGGTTTTTTTTTCTTTCTTCCAATTTTGATAAGGTTCTTGTTTTCCTACTTTCTTTCAACAAAATTGTTCTCCCACTTTACTTGTAATACCTAACCATTTCACCCCTTTTTATTTTTAATAATAATAATAATAATAATAATAATAATAAGCCAGAAGCAGTAGCAGAGAAAGTAGAGGGGCCAGTACTTCTTTTAGGTTTCCTTGAGATGGACTGAGCGCTTCCATTTTGCCATTCAACTCAGAGAGAGAAGAACGATTCCTTTTTAAATAAGAGTTAAAATACAGTGCTTACATTAACCTGTGGACAAGTCATCCACTGGGGGGTTGTTGTTTTTTGTTTTGCATTAATAACATGACATGACTCTAAATTCCATCAGCTATAAGTTGGGAATGATGGGTTTTAAGGGGTCCAGTAATATTTGCAGGACTGTGAGTTCTTTGTCTATAGCAGTGTTTCCCAACCTTTTTTGAGCCGTGGCACACTTTTAACATTAAAAAAATCTGGGGGCACACCACCAACCAAAATGACACTCTAACACAGTAAAGAACGGCTGGGGGATGGTGGCCTGCTGGGAGCAGCTGCTGGGAGTGCCGAAGCCGGGGGAGGAGGAGGAGCCAGGCCATGCTCCGCCCCTCCCCCCAGCTTCAGCTCTCCCACAGCTTCTCCAGCCTTGAGGGGGAAGTGCGAGCAAGGGACGGGAGTCATGGCGGGAGCCATGGTGAATTGGAGGCTGGCTGGGGAAATGGCCGAAGGAGGCGGAGCCTCGGCCCCTTCTTTTTCTTCGCTGCCGCCCGGCCCTTCCTCCTCCTCCCCCAAGCAGCAGGAGTTCGGCAGGAGGAGGGGGGAAGGAAGGGGGCAGAGAGCTTTTCTCGCGGCACAGCAGGAGGTCCGTCACGGCACACTACACAGCGGTTGGGAAACACTGGTCTATAGTATAAAGTTTAAATCAGTGGTTCCCAAAGTAGGCGGTACCACCCCCTGGTGGCCGGTGGGGCAATCTAGGGGGGTGCTGGAAGGCTCAGGAGAATTTGGGGGGCGCTGAACCCCTGTAAGGGGGCGGTGACGTGAGCCAGGTGATAGGCTACCATCCATCTCGTGTGTGTGTCTCTCTCTTCTTCCCTCCTCCTGCTCCCTCCTCCTCCTCTCGCCAAGTAAGGGATAATAATAATAATACCTTTGGGCAGGGCCGTAGCCAGGATTTTGATTCGGGGGGGGGGGCTGAGTTTGGTTCGAGGGGGGCTGAGACTGGGTGGAAGAGGGTCTACCCTAGCAAACCTTTTGTATTGTTATCCCAATAACCCCATTAATGTGGGATATAATGAGCATGGTGATCAGATCATGATATGAATAAACATAACAGTTTAAATAATGTACCAGTAAGGCCTTTTCGCGGACCACCCTGAGAATTTCGGGGCTGAAGCCCCCTTAGCCCCCCGGCTACATGCCTGCTTGGGGTTCCCTTCCAACTGGTTGAGTCTTATAACAATAATAATGTCCTTCCACATATTTAGCGGAACGTGGATTCAGTGCGGTAACCAATTTATTAACAAAAAAAGAAACCAATTGCAAAATAGTCAATCGTGATGATTTGAGATGACTGCTGACGAAAACAGAGCCGAGGATTACTAGATTGGTAGCGGTATACCAGGTTCATCCTCATTCAGATGATTGCGAATGTTTTAACTTTTTTTGTATTACCTTTCTATTCTTCCCCCTTCAATAAATAGTTTCATAATTTCAAACTTCAAGGTTTCTAATTTACAACTTTCTTTATTATATTTTACGAAAAAGGTAGAAATATTAATACATATATCTTTCTTTTTAATTGCTATTCAAAAAAATTAATTTCTACGGGGGGCTATGAGTAAATTTTCTTTCTGGAAAGGGGCCAAAAAGTTTGGGAACCACTGGTTTAAATGATGAGTGGCAAGCTATACTTTCGTAACATAAGAGTTTTTTGAGGCAAGAAGTACCTTTACTGAGTTACTTCAGAGCTGCTTGAAAGATATACTCATTTCAAGAGACAAGCATACTCCTGTTTGGGGGGAAAGAACTCCAGAAAAGCTACTCTAGGGCCTCATCACACTAGAGGGGAAAAAATCCACTTAAAATCCAGTTTGTGCCTCCTGCAGAATTCTGGGAAATAGGGATGAGCCTTTAGCAGACTCATTAAACTACAAACCCCAGAATTCTGCAGGAGGCACAAACTGGATTTTAATTGGATTCATTCTCTAGTGTGACCAGGGCCGTAGCCAGGATTTTGATTCGGGGGCTGAGTTTGGTTCGGGGGGCTGAGACAGGGTGGAAGAGGGTCTACCCTAGCAAACCTTTTGTATTGTTATCCCAATAACCCCATTAATGTGGGATATAAAGAGCATGGTGATCAGATCATGATATAAATAAACATAACAGTTTAAATAATGTACCAGTAAGGCCTTTTCGCGGACCACCTTGAGAATTTCGGGGGGGGGGGGCTGAAGCCCCCAAAGCCCCCCGGCAACATGCCTGAGTGTGACGATTACTACATTCCTTCTCATTAACTTGTGGCTTTCTTTCTCTTCACTTTACATGTAAAATAATACTGCAAGATAGGTACAGTTTGAGACAGAGTATGGTCATAACTGATCCAGCGATTTTCATACTCACTTAGCACTTGATCTTGGGTCCAGTACTCAGTCCTGTACTCCAACACTCTCTATTGCAGGGGGCTTGGATTCCATATGAACACAAAAATAAACTTGAAAAGAGGAACTGGGTGACAACGATACTCTGTGTGTTGCTATGCCAGTGAAAGTATAATCACAACACTAGGGTTGTATAGTGTGCAATGGTCTTGGGTGTAAAACACAAGAGACCATTAATCCTCAGTTGAGACATTAGATTTCATTTATGGACTGCATACCCAGAAATGCCCCAGCCAGCATAGCCAGTGGTCCCAAAAAAAAGTGACTTTTCAAGCTCTGCCTCAATCCTTTGTTGTTTAACTCCATGAAATGATACAAGGTTCTGGTATTATCAGAGACAGAGATAAAATACTGTATCTTTTTTCCCTTTCATCTTTCAATGGGTTGTAGGAGGAGCTCCCAATAGGGTTGTCACTTTTGATATAAAAATAAAGGGACATTTACCTAAAAATACAAGATTTTTCACAAAAATAAGGGGTACTTCATCAAAACTTCAAAATCAAATGTTAAGTATAAATAGTTTTATTAACAGAATAAGATCATGACTGAAATTCATAAAAGAAACTGACTTACACCCTCTTAACAGTACATAGTATGTTTCTGCATGTTTTGTCATACCTAATGCATTGTACTGTATACAGTAATAATAATAGCTTTATAATAGCAGTACAATGCATTAGGTATGACAAAATATGCGGAAAAAACAGTTTCAATTTTGGAGATGTTTGCAAGGACTGCATTACAGTAGAGCAGTGTTTCCCAACTAGTGTGCCGTGGCACACTAGCGTGCCATCTTGCGATCATCAGGTGTGCCGTGGGAAATTGGAGCCTCCAATACCCTTTCTTCCCCCTCCTGCCAAACACTTTTTCTTCTTCACTCGGGCTCCCTTCTTCCCAGCCTAGCTCTGCTCGCTTTGCCTCGCTTTGCTCTGGACCGAGTCTGCGCAGTAGCGCCCGCACAGGTCATGTCTTCCTCCCTCCCCCTCCCCTCCTGAACACACTCACACTGCCCCCTCGGATCAAAATGGCAGCAGAAGCGGCAGTGCAGATGAAAAAGTAAGTGTTCGGCAGGAGGGGGAAGAAAGGGCGCAAAGGGGAAGGGGGAGGAAGAGGTCTCTGTCAAAAGCTGGCATGGGCAAACTTGGACCTTCCAGGTGTTTTCAACTCCAACTCCCACCATTCCTAGCAGCCTCAGGTCCTTTTCCTTTTTCCCCCTCAGCCACTTAAGCAGGAAAGGGCCTCAGGCAGGAAAGGGCCTCTGGGTGTAGGTGAACTACAACTTCCAAACTCAAGGCCAATTCCCAAGCAAACCCTTTCAGTACTTTCTGTTGGTAATGAGAGTTCAATATGCCAAGTTTGGTTCAATTCTATTGTTGCAAGAGTTCAGGATGCTCTCCGATTGTGTGTTAACTATAAATCCTAGAAACTGTAACTCCCAAATGCCAAGGTCTATTTTCCCCAAACTCCATCTGTGTTCACATTTAGGCATATTGAGTATTCATGCCAAGTTTGGTCCTGATCCAACATTGTTTGAGTCCACAGTGCTCTCTGGATATAGGTGAACTACAACTCCAAAACCCAAGGTCAATGCCCACCAAACTCTTATAGTATTTTCTCTTGGTTATAGGAGTTCTGTGTGGGAAGTTTGTGTCTTTCTGCCATTCCTGCCTGGATATCTATGTTGTGTTCATCAAAACAGGCCCAGGTCTCACACTGAGTGTATAAATACTTTAAAAAACATATTAACTACATGTATTACTGTGTTAGAGTGCAAATTTTGTGTCATTTTGGTTGGTGGTGTGCCCCAGGATTTTGTAAATGTAAAAAATGTGCCGTGGCTCAAAAAAGGTTGAAAAACACTGCAGTAGAGGATGGGATCAAATATACCAGCAAATTTTACAATAAAGCATTTACTGTTGGCCTTGGAAGAGAGCACATTTTGATTGTGCTAATGTGGTGTCTCTGCTGCTCTCGCCTCTCTCCTGTGTGCACGCTCCGTGGTGGCCTGCCCTCATTGGCTGACCTGAGTGGAGCAGGCCTGGCGGCACAGCAAGGCACCACCTATGGCCGGGCAGACGCGCCACTCCTGGGGCTGCTCTGCTGCCTGCCGTGCCTGCGAGTGAGTGCGAGGTGAGCGAGCGCAAGCGCCGCGGAGAGGCTGCTGGCAGTGCGGTGGCGCTCACTGCTGGCCCGTCCTCGCCACCTGCTGCCACCTATCCTGTCCTGTCCTGTCAATATGAGACAGGAGCTGAAAATACGGGACACGAAATTCAGAGCAAAAATACGGGACGTCCTGTATAATACAGGACAGGTGGCAACCCTAGCTCCCAACCAACTCAGAGGTGACATCTATCACCAGGATATGCTTTGGATGGGTATCATCCTACTTGTAAAGGGGAAAAAGAGGCATAGTAACAGCCTAAGACAGAAAGAGGAAATAAAGGAGGGGGTGGGAGGGAGGAAGAAAGAAAAGAAGAACGAACTATGGAAAAGGAAGAAGAACAAGCAGGAGAGCGAAGGAGGGGAAAAGAAAGAAGGGAATGGGAAGTGTTCCGTCTTCCAGACCCCTGTTTTGTGTGGCTCCCAGTTCTGGATGGCAGCTTCCTTTTGCATTTTCCTTTAGGGTTGCCATAGACCCACTGGCACCCTTTTAGTTAATCATTTACAGGTTTGCAGTCAGTTTTGCAAAGCTTGCTGCTGGAGCCTTGCAAAATGTATCCCTTTGGTTTGGGGCCCGCCCCTTTTTCCCTGGGGATGAGTTCTCTATTTTGAGATCTCTCTTCAGTCCTTCTCAGGCAGGAGAAGAGCTCAGATGTACTTGGCCAGTCAGGCTAGCTGTGTATAGGCCACCGTAAGTACTGAATGAATGAATGACCAATTGCTTGACCGCTGGAGTTAGATAAGCTAATGATACCCTGCTGTGATTAGCACTGCTTGTTGTATATGGTCGTTATCTAACTGCCATTCCAGCACCGGTTCGCTTTCGAACTGGCTCCAGGCATAGATAGGGAAGGCGTAGTTCCTTCTATTCAGTAACCTAGGGTCAGGTTGAGGAATATCTTCAGATTTCCTTGCCATTTGGAGGGAGCAAAGGGAGACTTCGCAGTCTTAGTCAGCAACCCAGGGAATATTCATCTTACCCTCGTTTTGTATTTTTGCAACCGTTAAGCTCTGTGCCAAGTCCTTCAAAGACTTTGTAGCTGAATAAACTATTTGTTCTTCAACTTTAACCTGGAGTGGTTTTTGGGTTGCTGGATCCCTGAGCTTCTCAAGTAGGCATCCTGCAGTCCACCGGGCTTATAGGAAGCACATCGCAGTTTATTTTCAAAAGCGCCTGGTGCAACGGCATAGGAAGAGAGGAAAGGAAATGGTGGGGAAAAGAAAGGAAAGGGAGTGAGGAAAAAGTAAAATAATGAAGGGAAAAGAAGAAAAGAAAGAAGGGGAGACAGGCCCGGATTAGCTCCTTTTGGCGCCCTAGGCCAAAAGAAGCCCCGCCGCCCCCAGGGGTGGGGAAACCCCGCCCCCAGGTTGGGGAAGCCCCACCCCCAGGGCGTGCTGCGCATGTGCGGCAGCGGCCCCGAGGGTCCTCCTTCCTTCCTTCACTGAGGAGGAGAAAGAGGTGAACCGAGGAGGAGAAAGAGGTGGCGCGAAGGGGCGGCGCGTCAGAGGCCTTGCTGTGGCGCGGCGCCCCTTCGCGCCGCCTCTCTGTTCCTTCTTGGTTCCCCCCCCTTCCTTCACTCAAGTGAAGGAAGGGTGGGAGGGGGAACCAAGAAGGAGAAGGAGGTGGCGCGAAGGGGCGGCGCGTCAGAGGCCTTGCTGTGACGCGCCCCTTCTTGCGCCGCCTCTTGTTCCCCCTGGTTCCCTCTCCCTTCCATCCCTCAAGTGAAGTAAGGAAGGGAGGGGGAACCGAGAAGGAGGTGGCGTGAAGGGGCGGTGCGTCAGAGGCCTTGCTGTGACGCGACGCCCCTTCGCCGCCGCCTCTGCTCCTCTCTTGGTCCCTCCCTTCCTTCACTCAAGTGAAGGAAGGGAGGGAGGGGAACCAAGAAGGAGAAGGAGGTGGCGAAGGGGCGGCGCGTCAGAGGCCTTGCTGTGACGCGACGCCCTTCATGCCGCCTCTTGCTCCTTCTTGGTTCTCCCTTCCTTCATTCAAGTGAAGGAAGGGAGGGAGGGGGGAACCAAGAAAGAGAAGGAGGTGGCGCGAAGGGGTGGCGCGTCAGAGGCCTTGCTGTGATGCGACGCCCCTTCGCGCCGCCTCTTGCTCCTTCTTGGTTCCCCCCTCCCTTCCTTCACTCAAGTGAAGGAAGGGAGGGAGGGGGAACCAAGAAGGAGAAGGAGGTGGCGCGAAGGGGCGGCGCGTCAGAGGCCTTGCTGTGACACGACACCCCTTCATGCCGCCTCTTGCTCCTTCTCGGTTCCTCCCTCCCTTCCTTCACTCAAGTGAAGGAAGGGAGGAGGGGAACCAAGAAAAAAAGGAGGTGGTGCGAGAAGGGGCGGCGCGCGTCAGAGGCCTGGCTGTGACGCGGCGCCCCTTCGCGCCGCCTCTTGCTCCTTCGTTCCCCTCCCTTCCTTCACTCAAGTGAAGGAAGGGAGGGAGGGGGAACCAAGAAGGAGAAGGAGGTGGCGTGGCGCGAGGGGCGGCGCGTCAGAGGCCTTGCTGTGACGCGGCGCCCCTTCGCGCCACCTCTTGCTCCTTCTCGGTTCCCCCCTCCCTTCCTTCACTCAAGTGAAGGAAGGAGGGAGGGGGAACCAAGAAGGAGAAGGAGGAGGTGGGCGGCGAGAGGCCTTGGCGGCGTCAGAGCCTCTTGCCTTCTTGTTCAAGTGACGCGCGCCCCAGAGGCCTTGTTGTGACGCGCGCCGCCTCTTGCTCCTTCTTGGTTCCTCCCTTCCTTCACCAAGTGAAGGAAGGAGGGAGGGGGAACCAAGAAGGAGAAGGAGGTGGCCGGCGCGTCAGAGGCCTTGCTGACGCGACGCCTTCGCGCCGCCTGTCTCTGTTCTTCTGTTCCCCCCTCCCTTCCTTCATTCAAGTGAAGGAAGGGGGAGGGGGAACCAAGAAGGAGAAGGAGGTGGCGCGAAGGGGCGGCGCGTCAGAGGCCTTGCTGTGACACGACGCCCCTTCATGCCGCCTCTGCCTCTTCTCTTGTTCTCCCCCCTTCCTTCACTCAAGTGAAGGAAGGGAGGGAGGGGGAACCAAGAAAAGAAGGAGGTGGCGCGAAGGGGCGGCGCGTCAGAGGCCTTGCTGTGACGCGACGCCTTCGCGCCGCTTGTGCTCCTTCTTGGTTCCCCCTCCCTTCCTTCACTCAAGTGAAGGAAGGGAGGAGGGGGAACCAAGAAGGAGAAGGAAGGAGGTGGCTACGGGCGTCAGAGGGGCGGCGCGTCAGAGGCCTTGCTTGCTGTGACGCGGCGCCCTTCGGCGCCGCCTCTTGCCCCTCTTGGTTCCCCCTTCCTTCACTCAAGTGAAGGAAGGGAGGGAGGGGGAACCAAGAAGGAGAAGGAGGTGGCGCGAGAAGGGGCGGCGCGAAGGCTCAGAGGCCTTGCTGTGACGCTGACGCCCCTTCATGCCTCTTGCTCCTTCTGTGACGGTTCCCCTCCCTTCCTTTCACTCAAGTGAAGGAAGGGAGGGGGAACCAAGAAGGAGAAGGAGGTGGCGCGAAAAGGCGGCGCGTCAGAGGCCTTGCTGTGACGCGGCGCCCCCCCTCCATGCCCGCCTCTTGCTCTCGGTTCCCCCTTCCTTCACACTCAAGTGAAGGAAGGGAGGGGAACCAAGAAGGAGAAGGAGGTGGCGCTAAAGGGCGGCGCGTCAGAGGCCTTGCTGTGGCCTGCGCCCTTCCTCACCAAGCCGCCTCTGGCTCTTCTCGGTTCCCCTCCCTTCCTTCACTCAAGTGAAGGAAGGAAGGAGGGGAACCAAGAAGGAGAAGGAGGTGGCGCGAAGGGCGGCGCGTCAGAGGCCTTGCTGTGACGCGGCGCCCTCGCGAGCCTCTGCTCCTTCTCAGTTCCCCTCCCTCCTTCACTCAAGTGAAGAAAGGGGGAGGGGGAACCAAGAAGGAGAAGGAGGTGGCGCGGGCGGGCGCGCGTCAGAGGCCTTGCTGTGACGCGCGCCTCCCTCCGCCTGCTCCTTCTCGGTTCCCCTCCCTTCCTTCACTCAAGTGAAGGAAGGGAGGGGAACCAAGAAGAAGGAGGTGGCGCGATGGGCGGCGCGTCAGAGGCCTTGCTGTGACACGGTGCCCTTCTTGCTGCGCCGCCTCTTGCTCCTTCTCGGTTTTCCCCCCTCCCTTCCTTCACTCAAGTGAAGGAAGGGAGGGGGGGGAACCAAGAAGGAGAAGGAGGTGGCGCGAAGGGGCGGCGCGTCAGAGGCCTTGCTGTGACGCGGCGCCCCTTCATGCCGCCTCTTGCTCCTTGCTCGGTTTCCCTCCCTTCCTTCACTTCACTCAAGTGAAGGAAGGGAGGGGAACCAAGGAGAAGGAGGTGGCGCGAAGAAGGGGCGGCGCGTCAGAGGCCTTGCTGTGACGCGCGCCCCTTCTCAAGGCCGCCCTTGCTCCTTCTCGGTTCCCCCTCCCTTCCTTCACTCAAGTGAAGGGAGGGAGGGGGAACCAAGAAGCAGAAGGAGGTGGCGCGTAGGGGCGGCGCGTCAGAGGCCTTGCTGTGACGCGTGGCCCCTTCGCGCCGCCTCTTGCTCCTTCTTGGTTCCCCCCTCCCTTCCTTCACTCAATTGAAGGAAGGGAGGGAGGGGGAACCAAGAAGGAGAAGGAGGTGGCGCGAAGGGCGGGCGCAGAGGCCTGACTGTGACGCGGCGCCCTCTCGCGCCGCCTCTTGCTCCTTCTGGTCCCCCTCCCTTCCTTCACTCAAAAATCGACCTTTTTAAAAAAAATAATTCAGGGGGTCCTAATCTGCCGCCCTTCATTTGTGCCGCCTGAGGCCATGGCCTCGGGTGGCCTTATGGGTAATCCGGGCCTGGGGAGAGAGCAGGAAGTGAAAAGAATGGAAGGAGAAGGAAAGGACTTGGGGGGAAAATAATAGAAGAGGAAGGAAGAGGGAGGGAGGGAGAGAGGGAGGAAAAGGAAGGAGAGAAGGAAAGAATGGAAGAGGAAGGAAAGAATGAAGAGGGAGGGAGGAAAGAAGGTAGGGAGAGAGGGGAAGAAAAAGAATGAAAGAAAAGAGAGGGGAAAAAGAAAGGTAGAGAAAGGAAGGAAGGGGGAGGCAGGCGCGGGCTGCTCTGGAGAGCCAGATGCAATCATGAAAAGAGCCACATCTGGCTCCCGAGCCATAGGTTCCCTACCCCTACTGTAGAGGGTCCCCATCCCTCTCATGGCTGTTTGCAGAAGAGATTTCAGCCACTATTTCTTTTCATGCAACCACGTGTCAAGCAATACCTGGCAAAACTTTCTCTCCTGCACAACCATTAAAGCCACCGAATTTGTCTTGTGTGCTAAAGGGTCCCCATACATCAAAGGTCTGGGGTGCATTCGCCTTCCAGATGTTGTTAGGATGCAACGACTGCTCATCATAAACCAGGCCAGGTGGCTAGAAAAAGTGGGACATAGGACTGTCCCTGCCAAATTGGAGGATATGGTTTGGCAAGGTCTGATGGGAAATGGAGTAACAAAACCTGAAGGGCCATAGTTTTCCGAGGTCTGCTGCAAGTGCACAAAATCATGAGAGCTACTTAGAATCGTAGAATCCTAGAGTTGGAAGAGACCTCATGGGCCATCCAGTCCAACCCCCTGCCAAGAAGCAGGAAAATTGTATTCAAAGCACCCCTGACAGATGGCCATCCAGCCTCTGTTTAAAAGCTTCCAAAGAAGGAGCCTCCACCACACTCCGGGGCAGAGAGTCCCACTGCTGAACAGCTCTCACAGTAAGGAAGTTCCTATTTATTTATTTATTTATTTACATCATTTATATTGCGATTGCGATTCAGGGCGGATCGCAATGCACATATACAGGCAAACATTCAATGCCATAGACATACAACATATATAGACAGACATAGAGGCAATTCAACATTCCAGCTTCTGGCCACCAGGGGGAGCTGACGCATTCATTCTGTTTTGCGTACTTCCTGGAGATTATATGGCCTCGTAAATCAGTTAAATTTACCTTCCCCACAAAGTGGTACCTAAATTTCCTACTTGACAGATGCAACTGTCTTTCGGGTTGCAAAGGTCGACAACGAGCTACAGTTCTTCCTAATGTTCAGGTGGAATCTCCTTTCTTGTAGTTTGAAGCCATTGTTCTGCGTCCTAGTCCCCAGGGCAGCAGAAAACAAGCTTGCTCCCTCCTCCCTATGACCTCCCTCACATATTTATACATGGCCCTGATCATGTCTCCTCTCAG